>CM024243.1:22436119-22483161 GCA_013421045.1 Propylea japonica | reverse complement strand
AAAATGAATGTTTGAGTACATCCCACTGAAAACTGAAGTTCTAGGTTTTAAGCGTTTTTTCATTTGTGCCCCTTCTATAGTCCGTTCACGAAAGTTGGTCATGGAAATTTGGCACATTCCACTGTGTATATTAAAATTTTAGGTTATGTTGTATATTTTCTTATCAATTTGATACGCAATATTATCAATATTGCATAGAGTTCTCTGATAATTCGCATACTCGTTGGACGAGGCCGAGTACATTCGGCAAATCGGCAACGTTGACTTTATTTAAGTTATGACAGGTTTTGTTCCAACAGCAGTCATTGTACGGCCCACCACATGCGCAGTAGACTAAAGGCGTTCCAACAGCGTTTTTGGACGGTACAGTGAACGATCCCAAATCGCGGTCTCGTGTTCCAACTGACCTATGTACCGTTCCAATGTTCCCATGTACGGTACAGTGTACGGTCAAATCGATCCCTGCTAGGAGGCAGGTATCGTTTGTACTGGTTGGTACTGACCTGCGCCATTTGTATTTCTATTTATTTTAGGTTAGGACGGTTATGTTTATTTTCAGATTCGAAAGAAATTTCTTATTTATTGATATGAGGTTCATTTATTTATCTCATTTGTTCTTGTGATATTTTCAGAGACAGGTTCTGATTTTTTTCAGTTTTTGCTCGTTGTTTTGTTACTCATTAAACGATATATTCAAATGGAAATTATTCATTATTTGGAAACTTTGAAGAAAGTATTAGAAGTATAGAATTAAAAGTAATAACAGTGTATGGTGAGGAAATGTTTGAAATTTTCAATTATTACGTGAGCAGTTTTATTCCAAAGTTGCTTCAGAATTCTCATTTCAAAGAAGCCCACTTTCTTCATATGAATACCATGTACTCAAATAAAGAATTTGGTTTCCTTTGCACCACATTTGTAATCCCGTGTACTTAGGGAAGTCACTTTTATTTCCGAAAAGTAACAAAGTCATCATTGATGAAAAGCTTAACAACAAAAAATAATAGACATCATCGAGCAGGATATTCGTTTTAGAAGAGAATTCAAAATTGGCAATTACCCTTCCAGTACATATACAAACGTATCGGAAATAATAATAATAACACACTATACATATTTTATTTATTTCATTCTTCGGCGAAGTTTTATTACATTTCCGATACTTATTCAAGCGCAACATATTGAAGAATTCATTTATAAAAAAAAATACTCTTTCAAGCTCAAAGGATGTGGATGACAGACAAGACTAGATAATTATATTAGCGGAATAAGTAACAACAAACAACTTAGATAAAATAAATCTCTAGGGATTATTTATTTCTCAGTGACAATAAGATCGAAAGAATAAGACAATAGAAACATGTCACGCTGATATAAAAATTGTAAACATAAAATTCAAATTTTTTTAACGAAACACGGGTACACAAAAGCGTTCCAACAACCCTGAAACTGTGAACCAGCCCTTGAACCGTACACGCACTGACCTGCGCATAAATGCGATACAAAACGATTCCTTGTACGGTACATTGTAACGGTCAAAAATACGCTGTGGAACAAACCTGACATCAAATACTGCTAACTTCAGATAAATGAACAAACGCCTACTATGCGCTCAAACTTTCGTGAACGGACTATACGCCTAGTGTCTACTCTTCTTTGATCTCGTATTCTGGCGTATGATACCAGAGCACAGGGAAAAACCTCAGCAGAAAAAACCCTTTCTCGCCGTTTTTACAAAATTGAAAACTTAAAAACTATTCGAATAAAATACCTTCAATATTAGATACAAAATACTTAATTCGTGCTCTTGGACCGGAGGGCGTTTAAAAACCAGGTTTGGATTCCAGTGATGATTTTTCGAATCTCCTATTCTTCTAAGACCGCTACAGGGCCTACTAGAGGGTAATCATCTCCCATAGATTTAATAGTGGTATTTGATCCTAAATTTCGGAATAATGATAAAAAAAAACGTGTTAAATAAAGGGATATAACAATTATTTTTTTTTGTAATATACATTATTCGATTATTCAACAGTAATCGCTCTAGTCTAATTAACTTTTTTCAAATCAGAGATCTTTTCAGTATTACTTAAGTTTTATGATGTATTTTCAGTTACGACAGAGGGGGATTATGAGTGTATAGGAAACTTTGAGACAAAAGCCTCGTCCATCTTATTCAACATTGACCTTAAGGAAGAAAGAAATGTAAATCAGCTTGGATTTAATTACTAATTTCAGGATGACCTTGTCTAAATTGAGGAAACTCAATCTCGACCCAAAAAGATCATCAGATGTGAGTCTCAAATATTTATATGAATTATTTCAAGTAAATAATCATTTCATTGTATTATATTAAATTATTTTCTAGTTGTTTGTTGGTTTACAAGTAGGCCTTTTTCATGGGGGTAAATCTCTGTGCGAAGCAAAAAGAACTGACGATTTGAAGGTTACAGTAGTAGGTGATCAATGCGAGTGTGATATTAATGTGTCTTTTGAATTTGATATACTCATGTGCAATATTCCAAAAAATGTTAAGTTATGTTTTGTCGTCTACGAAGTAAACAAGAGTTACAAAGGTGGTAAATTCAAGAAATCCAAAGAAGCAAACAGAGTGAGTACAGAGTTATTGAATTAATTTGCTTTTTATAACGACTTATTTTCTAGGATCCTTCCTTCAATCCGATAGCTTGGGCTAATACAACTTTGTATGATTTCAAGGACCAATTAAGAACTGGTCCTCAAACTCTTTATATGTGGACTTACGCTGAAGAAAATTTTGGTGATGATCTCTTGCATCCACTGGGTACAGTTGTAAATAATCCAGATATAAGAAATGTTACAGCTTTAACAATCAATTTTGAGAGGTATTTGTTTATTGTGGACTATAGTTATGGCATGAGAATTAAAGTATGATATCGTCTTTCAGTTATGAAAATCAAATTGTTGTCTACCCATGTCCAGAAGCTATGCTTGAATATGCACAAGCATTAGGTCAAAGTGGCTCTAATAATATAACTACTGAAATTGGTTTAGAAAATATCAAAAACTATGAAAAGAATTTTGATTATGATAATTTTTATGAGATGCATGATCAAGTGAGTATTCAGGAATGACCACCTTCTTTAGATATTTGAGGAAACTTCATCTTTTATTTACTTGGGTTAACACTAATAGACAGAGTATAATTTATTTTCCGTCAGAACAAGTTGAAATTTCAGTTCTGTATTAATTCCTTATTTCTTTAGGATAGAAAAAATATATGGAACCTCAAACACTACTGGAAGGAACACAATCCAGTAATATTGCCAAAAATACTTTATTGCATCGATTGGGATCGAAAAGAAACTTTTGCAGAAGTAGTTGCTCTTTTGAAAGAATGGCCCCTTCTACCTGCTGAAAAAGCATTGGAACTTCTAGATTATGCTTATGCAGATCAAGAAGTAAGGAGCTATGCAGTACAGTGCCTTCAAGAAATAGAGTCAGTTATTTGAATAATTCTTGATTTATGATAAAATATAGTGGAACTTCCTACAACGAAAACGATAAATCCGCCAAAAAATTCGTTACCTATACAGAAAATTTGTTTCTATAGTCGGCAATTTCGCGTTCGACTTCACTATAATTTTCGGTTTATCATTCAACCTTAAGCTTTCTTTTTAGAAATTCCACACAACTTTTCACATTAGCGTAACGGTTTTGAAAAGTCGAAACTAAACACTCTGGCAAGCCAGGTGCGCATTAAAACTGTTTTAGAAGATCTCTCCGCCTGCTGCTCCGTAGTGATTTAATTTAATGTAGGGATTCATTACCTACGTCCGGCAAATTATGGGAAAAAACCCACCCTTATACCTTCTACCAAACTCATTTAAAGAATGATGTTCTTGGAATATTTCGTTATATAGAGAATTTATTTCGTTTTGGAGGGTGTTTTTAACATGGAATTTGGATATAAGGTGGCAATGTCTTGTACGAAATTCGTTATACAAACGTTTGCTATAAGGAAGTTCCACTGTATTTCCATTATTTCTTCGATTGAAAAATGTTTGTATTTAGGCTCAGGTAACCTCATTTCATAGAATTTGTCATATGTAGTGATGAAAGTAAAGGTAAATTGAAAAAAAGTTAAGAAAAGCCCTGAGCAGGAGCTTTTGAGCGCTCGTTCTTTGGTGCAGCACTAAGACTATTACCTCAAATTTTATATGGGAATTGAGATTGATACCAAATATATAAATGCAGAGTCTAATGCGGAGCTAATATTGTCCTCGCTCAAGAAAAATGCAAGGAAGTGATATAATTTGGTGGCATTTTGTCTTGAGAGAGGACCAGATTAGCTCCGAAGTATGAGTTTAATATTGGTTGATTTCAATCGATTAATATTATTCTCTGCTTTCACTATTTTTATATTCATGGCGATGTACGCGTTAAACCACTTCTTATTATTTTCTACGGTGGACTGAGGACGTAAAATTTGCCAAATGTAAGAACGCTCCAGGTTCATACATGGAAGAAGGTTTTCGTATGGAACTAGAGATGGCGTCTTCGGTATATTTATTCCTTAAAGAAGATGCCATTTCGCTGTAATTCCAAGAAATACCTGTATCATTCAGAGCTGTTCTGTGCTGATGAGTCCTAATAAGGACGAAATGGCCATCCATAGGTGCTGCTCTGTTTGATACCACTTCCTTGCATTTTATCTTGAGCGAGGACGAGATTAGCTCGAAGTATGAGTTATTGGTTGATTTCAATCGATCAATATTATTCTCTGCTTTCACTATTTTGATATTCATGGCGATGTTACGCGTTAAACCACTACTACTTCTTATTTGTACTGTTCACATTTTGAAAATACTTGAAAAACTGCAGATGCTGAAATTGATTTGGTTGAATTTTACCATTCTACCCTTTTCCAGTGATGATGATCTCCTTTTATACCTTCTACAATTAGTACAAGCCCTGAAACATGAACTATTCCTGGAATGTGATCTTATAGATTTTCTACTAAAACGAGCTCTGGCTAATCAAAAAATAGGCCATTATCTTTTTTGGCATCTTAGGTAAGATTTTTATTGAACTTTTATATGGAAAATATGAAATGAATTCCACTTTTTCAGATCTGAAATGCAAGTTCCTTCAGTATCTGTTCGGTTTGGATTGATTCTAGAAGCATACTGTAGAGGGGCACAGGAGCATATTGGCATCTTACAGCAACAGTTGACGTGTTTGGAAAAACTGAAAAAGTGTCAAGAAGTCATAAGGACTAGAAAGGATAAGGATAAGGCTAAAAGTTTGCTCCAAGACTATATACAGGGTCAGTCCTCAGAGTTCCTAAGGGGTCTAAGAAATCCTCTGGATCCTAGTTTCAGATGTGATGATGTTAAGTGAGTAGAAAAAAACCATGTTCTTCTTCTTCATTTTCATTTAGGTCTAGAGTTCATGAATTCCACTATAGTACTCGGCGGATGTAGACACACAGAAGTCTTTAAAGCGTCTAAGTGCTGATTCACAATGGACGTAACCATAACGAACACGTAACGTACTTTGTCCGTGAACGTAAATGTGTTCAGAATGGACTTTGGGCGCAGTAGCAAATTATAGACATTTTTGTAGAGTAAGATGTTTCGGTACCTTTATAATAAGTGTTCTATGAATTTTTTGACAATTGATTATTGTGAAGTGTTGTCATTAATTAAAAATGTATGAAGTATTAAGTCTGTTCCTATTGAGACGATAAGATGTCTAAAACATCTTAGAGACGATGTTTGAAAAAAAGAAAGAAATTGAAGAGCAAATTCTAAAAGAAAAAAAAACGTAAGTTGCCTTAACTCACAGAATGTGAACCAATTTCTATAATTAAACGTTAGAATTACGGACTACCATAAGCTCAACGTAAACGTCAAAATTACAGACCCTATTGTGAACAGTTCCATATGATTTGCATTGGTTCAACTTTGCGTTTTTCGTTTACGTTTCGGGAGTTTTTATGGTTACGACGTCCATTGCGAATCCAGCATAAAGGTTTGACGTTCACTTGGACGAGACGAGACGAAGCGTAAGTTCGCTGAGAACCGCGCACTTGGACGAAGCGATGCGTCGAACATGCATCGGAAGAAATTACCCCTATCTCTAGGCCGCAATAAATTTTATTACCCTTGTTGCATGCCGCCCACCCGCATGAACAAGAGTAGATGATCCATGCGTCGAACGACTCGCCTTCTCGCTGCTCTTCGCTTCGCGCCTCCTAGGTCCCATTTGTTTCAATGCTAAACACCCCAACGGAAAACGACGCGTTTTTTCCCAGCGCTTTGCTTCATCCAAGTGCGCGTCTAATATGCCTCGCGTCTTACGATAGGGACTCTTCGCTTCGCGCCTCCTAAGTGAGCGTATACCCCATTTGATTAAGTGCAAACCGTTTCCGGCGGAAAACAACTCTTCGTCTCGAGCTTCAACCTTAAGGGGTCTGCTAGTTGGTTTTATGATACCTGGGATTGCATCTCCATCTGACTATGTCTTGAGACTGGCATTTCTCTAGAAGAACTGTGTCCTCTTATTCTCTCATAGTGTATCCTGATATGAATCCTAGTATCCTTATTTCTGTCGTTCTTAGGATGGACTTTCTTCTCTCTTTGTTGTCTGCTCGAGTTTCTATGCCATAAGTCATGATGGGTCGAGCATAAGTTTTGTATATCCTTGCTTTTGAATTTTACTCATGTGTTTGTTGTTGAATATGTCGTTACGAGTGCACCGGCACCCCCAGCATGCTTTAACTGCCTGTTACGAACTTCGTGTGTTCCATCTTAGTTCAAGGATATCTTCCAGCCAAGAGGACTGAACGACATAACTAAAGAATAAGGATAGATGCGTTTATAGTTAAGCAGTTAATAAACATTAAAAGCAGGAATATTATTAATCGATTAAAATCAACTAATATTAGACTCATACTTCGGATCTGATCAAGTCAACTTTTGAAGAACATGCATGGTGGTTATATCACACAGAACATCCATAGATAACTATTTCGCCCTATCGCGGATCGTTTCCACTTCATCGACTGAAGGTAGCATACCCGTATAGACAGACTGCCTTAGTTCGAATGATTCACAGGTAAAAAACTCGCTTATTCGTTTTTGGTTCATGTAGTGGAGGTGAGTTATCCGGATCCTCAGAGATGGCGTTTTGCTTCTATTCATACCCAGAAATGAGCGCCAGATCTGAGTATAGGTCCCTAGAGTGCCTCTATCATTCATAGCTATTCTCCATACTGATGAGCCCTGATAGGGCGAAATAGCTATCCTTGCATGCCCTGGATAATACAGGGTCTCTATAAATGATTGTAACAGCACAGTTGGCTTCGGATTATTTTCATTTTGCTGCTTCCTATGCAAACCACAGAATTATGTGATCATGCTATGCTCTGATTGGTTTAGAGATTGGTATTCTGTAATCCAAAGCCAACTGCGCTGTTACAATCATTTATAAAGGCCTGTATAATCACTTTGCATGCTATTTGAACATTGACTTGATTAGATCCGAAGTATGAGTTCGTTATTATATATTTCTCTGCTTTCATTGTTTATAATCGTTCTATACTCTATCTATAGATTGGTCTACAATCGGTGGTTCTGTTTGCGCATAGCCATATTGCTAAGATAAAGATATGACTATCTTAGCAAGATGCGCAATATTCTGTATTCTGTTCGACCACTCTGTGGCAATATGATCTGTCAATTTAGCCATAACCTTGCTATCCGCATTGCTATCTTAGCAAGGTCGAAAGAGTACTTGCCTACACGGATAACCATCTTGCCCAGGACCAAAACAGTTAGAAATACGATAGAAAAACACTTATTTCATTACAATTTTTCAAAGGTTTGAAAATAGGTAAGTATGTTGCAATGAAAATGGAACTGACGTACTACAGAATATTTAATTTTAGGAGAATTCTTAGATCGCAAAATCGACATATCAGGGACTGTATTGAAGTTAATCAAAATATTTCGATATTACAAAATAAGCCTTTTCTGATTTGATTGAAAAGATGAGAAAAGTTATGGATGAACCAACTTCACAATTTTTTGCTTATGGCAGCTATAAGACTACAGTTGGTGAGGACTTCAAACTAGGAATGAGCCTACTAGTTATGTGAAGAGTAATACATAAAATAAGGACCTCATCTCAACAAATTGATTGCCTCGATATGTAACATTTCTTTCAAGTAATGAGGATGTGAAGAAAGCATCAATAGAAAGGGTTTTCACAGTATAAATACTATAAATGTACAAGCTGTGAGTATAATTCCATATTTTTTCCTTATATTTGATTGAATCATTATTTTTCAGATATTTGATGTAAATTAAATAATAACAAATGCAAATTTCCATGGAGTTGCCCACAACTTGGCTTGACACGTTTAAAAAATCTATCGGTACATGAGATCAAAGTAGGTGCAAGAAGAAGAGATTGTTTTCTTCAAGGAAATTTTGGGTATCCTATCCAGCCCTGAATAATAACAATATTTCTCAAACTCTTTCTAACAATTTCAGAGGAAAATATGGCAAAATTCATTTTTCGAAGAAAAATGTTGTCGACAAAGATTTTCAACAGGAACATATATTCAATGACACAATAGAAGTTCATTTAAAATTTCTATTGATTATTTATGAAATTGTTCATTGATAAACAATATAGAATAAAGCTTCATTCTGTGATTTAATTGTGAAAATTTCTCAGCGCCCAATAACATCACACCGACTGCTTCAGCTATTCGGTAAAATGCTAAAATTGTGTTCTCAATAATTAATAATTGTGTAATATGTGAAAATATCATATTCGAAGGAAACATTCATATGAAATTGTTTTATTGATAACAAAATAGAAAATAAGCATCATTCCGTGAACTAATTGTAATAATTTCTCAGTCTCAAATAACATAACAATTTCATTTCTTAGGAACTTTATAGGTTTTTCACTCCCAGACTGGGAGTGAAAACCTATAAAGTTCCTAAGAAATGCAGAATCCTCCCAGAATATATTTCAATCGATATAACAATTTCAGCTATTCGTCAGAATGCTTCAGCTAATTGAAAAAAAATTCAGAGGAGCCATTTAATCTTTTCTTGTTCCCCTTTAACCACTGCATTCAAAAAATTTTTAGTTCAACCCATTTGATTTTCACCTGTATATTTCTAATGGGTTATAATTGATTCTTTTATATTCAAGGAAGCTTATCAATACTTCCATTTGAATTTTCTGGGTTTTCCTATTCCGCAACACTTTTCAAATTCTCATTCAAATGTTTAAAAACATAAAATGTCATAACAAAACCTCAAAATAGTATTTCAAATATCATATATTACAGTGTTGCCGGCTCTTCGATTGCCGATTCTCAAAGCCATATTGCTAAGGCGAAATTCATAACCAACATGACTATAACAGTCGAAACAGAATACGGAATACCGTAGTCATATTGCTATGAATTTGGGAGATAGCCATATGGCTTGGATAACAAGATTCATAGCAATGTGCGAACAGAATCGCACCGAATGACAAGTTTGCATCGTTTTGGTTCTTTGCTTATGGCCATAGCTTTTGTTTTTGTTAAATGGCTCTTAAAACTATCTGAGTTATTATGTTCATGTCAAATATTAATTTCACATTGCCCCTGTGGTAGATTTGATAAATGTCGAGTCATGGATAGCAAGATGCGACCACTTTGGATTGTCTTTGGAAATGCTGATTCTTATGGCGACGATATCTACCTCATATTCAAGAATGGTGACGATCTCCGACAGGATATGCTAACTTTGCAGCTGTTGAGGATAATGGATAAGTTATGGAAACAGGAAGGACTAGATTTGAGGTGGGTCTTCAGTAAGGGAAATCTATAGAAAAACTTATTGTGATGTTGGAGTATTTTGCAATCTTGTTCATAATCGAGTAGAGATAATTACAATTTAAATAACCTGACAAATATTGATCTCATTATCAAACTTATTACCTACTCAGAATAAATGTTTGTAACAATTCAAGTTCAGTTCACATTCCCAAAGAACAATAAGAAAAAAGAAAACATATTTGTATTGAGGATTAATTTATTATATACCGGTTTGGAAATTCACATCTGAAACATACGATATACAATGCATCAGACAGAGAATTCTTCCGTCCAGTTGCACAGATGAACAGTCGAGACAATCACGTGCTGTAACACACTGAATTCCGTTGTCTTATTGCAATATTCTAGTCTTGTCTCTCTCTTATCGTTGGGAGGAGCATAATTCATTTAGTATGGCAGGCAACAGTAAATACTTGAATCGAGTATTTTGGGCAGCCTGACAAATTAAATAATTCTATACGTGAACTGCAGGTTCCCTACCATACTGCGATAAGAGAGAGACAAGACTAGGTTATTGCAATAAGTCAACGAAATTCATTCAGTTACAGCACGTGATTATCTCGACTATTCATCTGTGCAACTAGACGGAAGAATTCTCTGTCTGATGCATTGTATATCGTATGTTTCAGATGTGAATTTCCAAATCTGTATGTATCGTAACTATGGAGAAAAATAATGTACCAGCTAATTCACTCATCCTGGTAACCCCAATTCTCTGTAATAAGGCCGAATATTTTTTTATCAGTGAGTCTAACCGATTAGTTTAAAACCAGTCCTGGGAAAAAATTCTTAACTTTATGACATTTGGGCAAACGTTGACACGCTGGCTGTTCTTTTAGGAACAAGCGCCACAAAATCACTCTAATTTTCAATCTTGTCGTTTTTTCTCACTAATTATATTCCAATTTTCAAAATCTATCGAAGTTCGACTTTATTTATTTTATGCAGATCATTGACTGACATTCAGGCTTCTTTCTTGTACCAAAATATCTTTTTTTCAGAATGAACGTTTACAACTGTGTCTCTACCGATAACAGAGTGGGATTGATAGAAGTTGTTTTACAAGCTGAAACGATAGCAAACATACAGAAAGGGAAGGGAATGTTTAGTGTTTCTTCAGCCTTCAGAAAAGGTTCAATATTTGGTAAGAAAATCATTAATTTTGTAATGTCCACGCTCAACTAACCTGCTCTTTATCTTCAAGATTGGTTGAAGGATTATAACACTACGGAAGCTGCTCTGAATCAAGCTGTCAACGAATTCACTCTGTCTTGTGCGGGATATTGTGTAGCCACCTATGTCTTGGGAATTGGTGACAGACATTCCGATAATATTATGATCAAAAGGACTGGACAGGTAATTCTTTAGATTATTATTTATTATTATTCACTTGGTTTCGTGAACGTTTGACAGTTAGCGTTCATTGGAGGAAAAACAACCTCACTTTTTCTATGTAAACATACCAAAATAACAAAAGATGTTGGTGTTTCTCAAGTGTTTGAATTTATTTATTTATTTTTTGGAATGAAGAATCGTGAAAATAGATATACATATTAAATCATTTATTGAGTTCAGATCATATTCAACCAGTCTGATACTTATGTAGAAAAATTCACCATTATCAACTCCAACAGGAAGATTTATCTAATATGGCTTATATACAGGGTGTTTCATCATAAACTGGACAAACATATATTTTCGTGTAGAGGACATCGGAAGAATCATTTTTGCCTTATACAATATATCCCGTTTTCGAAGCATAAGCGAGATACAGGGTGTCAAACGTCAATTTTGAGTAAGATTCTTATGAGTGTGGTCAGTTATGTCTAACACTTAAGGTAACGGTTTTTTGTTAAATCTCAGTATTTTAGGGTCCTCTATTCAGAAAAGTTGACGAACTACGAAAAAAAATTTACAAAATGGCGAAAGACCTGCAATGTTCCTAATTTTTTTTGAGGTTTTCAAATTGACTTTCATTTTCTGATTGAACCATAGACAAGTCTATGGATTGAACACAATTTTCTAAGAATTTCTGTGAAAATTTTTTTTCAAAAATCGAACACAAATTTTTTTTTACATGTCTACAGCGATGAAAAAATTTCACTCGAAATGGATGAAATTTTGTACAATTGTACTTCTTGAATTATCAATCACGAATGTGAAACCAGAATTGTAAAATATCGAACGGTTTCGTTACTACAGTCAAGATCGGTAAAAAAAACTCCGACATTTGTAGGTTATGTGAATCGGCCACTGAAACCACCGAGCACATACTATGCCAATGCACTGCGCTGGCGCAAACCAGACTTACTCTACTAGGTGGCGCGTTATTAACGCCAGCCGACATAAGAGCGAAATCTCCTAAGGAAGTAACCAGCTTTGCTAAGGAGGTTAGATTCCTGGGAAAAACGTAGTTTAGTATGGTAACGCACAAAAGACCTTATTGGTCGCAGTGCAGAAAGGTAATCGACCACTATCTAATCTAATCTAATCTACTACAGTCATTCAAATGTTTTGTTCAGACCTCTGATATAATGAAAAAAAAATTGTTTTGAGTTCTAGAATCAAAATAATTAAATTATTGGCATGTCCAAACATTTTAGATGAATTTATATAAAAAAAATCAGTGAAACTTAGTTGGGACTCGAACCGACGTAGGTATCAAATAGGGAAATGATACTGTTCTAAGGATAATAATATTCGTTGCCAAGCAACGGTAGTTTGTAGTTCATAGAGTTTGACTACTGGCTAAATTATATTAACTGAAATTCAAATACCAGTCGAACTCTATGAACTATGAACTACCGTTGCCTGGCAACGAATATTATTATCCTTAGAACAATGTCATTTCCCTATTCGATACCTACGTCGGCGTCGGTTCGAGTCCCAACTAAGTTTCACTAATTTTTTTTATATAAATTAATCTTAAATGTTTGTACATGCCAATAATTTAATTATTTTGATTCTAGAACTCAAAACAATTTTTTTTTCATTATTCAGAGGTCTGAACGAAACATTTGAATGACTGTAGTAACGAAACCGTTCGATATTTTACAATTCTGGTTTCATGTTCGTGATTGATAATTCAAGAAGTACAATTGTACAAATACAATACAAATATATGTTGTGTCCAGTTTATGATGAAACACCCTGTATACAGGGTTTTCCTTTTAAGTTGGTCTATTAGACGTTTTTGGAGAACTAGTAAATATTTCGTTATAAAATTTAAGGTGAAGCCTTGATGATGAAGGAACTCTTCGCCCAAAATATTTTCAACTCAAACACATATCTACTTTCTTATTTCAAATGGAAATACCTATATTTTTATTTATGTATCGATTCAATACCAAATTCGCAGTATAACCCACTAAAAAAAATTATCTGCCATGCACTGCTGCCAAGTTATGCAGAAATTCTTGAAATTTTTACAGCTGCATTGCAAGTTTGGAAATGCAATATCGCGATTATTTTTCATGCGAACGGAACCAAACTCAGCAGTCTCATAGTAGAGATTCCATGCATTCATGTGGTATATTCAGTATTTTGATATATCGTAAGGTTCTTCGAAACTTTTGATCCGCAAATATGGAACTTAAAATTGAAATATTTCGAGATTTTCAAATGGCAACCCCATATTTATTTTACAGCATTCGATTCGAAAGAATTAATGGCAGTCTTCTTTTACACTAATTATTTATTTTGGATAGTTTTCGAATGATATGAAAAATACTTAAATCTACAGGACCTTGCGTTCACTTCTTGTTTCCCTTTCCATCTTTCTTGATGAAATGTTAAAATCTTACCTACAAACTTTTCCGAAAAATGTCACGAAACCACAAACCGCACGCTGAGAGGATTAATACTTCTATACTAATATTATAAAGAGGAAAGATTTGTATGTTTGTGGGTTTGTGGCGTTGATACGAGGTAACTCAAAAGCTACTTGACCGATTTGAATAATTCTTTCACCCCTAGAATGCTACACTATCACTGAGTAACATAGGCTATACTTTTCACCCGAGAAAATTAGGGAAACCTACTATAACTTCAAAGATAAAAAATATGAGTACCAAAATCAGCTATTTTCAGGTGCGCTGCGAAAACCGTAAGACGTACATGGAAACAATGTATGACGGAAATGTACCTCTTTGAAAGTTCTACAAAAAAGTCCGCGATAGCATATATCTATCTTTCAAGGTTTACTCGGTATCATCTTTTAAAGATTTCCGAAAGTTTCTCAAAATTATGCATTATTTGGGAGTATTTTTTCATGAATACGATATTGATCCTCATACAATTAAATACATCGTTCATACCCAGTATTCAATTTAGAACGAAATTGCCTTTTACATCATTCAATTATGATGAATACATGAAAAGATATGGCAGGTTGAAGATGAAATCGCACCAAAATGCGTCTCTGAGGTAGGTCTAGGCGGGTAATGTATTTTGGATTGCCCCGTATGTTTATGATCACAAATCAGATCAACAGATGGCGCTGAAGTCGTTATTTAGGTTATTCATCTACTATGGCACTATGCAACTAAACGGCTGGATCGAATTGAATGAATTTTTGTGTATACAGAACAACGTCTGTTGGGTCTGCTAGTCGTTAATAAAAAGAGAGGGACTCAAACAACAGCTGATCTCCATCCACGATCGCCGGGGTTGATTCAGGCGGATCGGACGTTCAGTTTCGGCTGAGCTCGTTCTCCTAGAATAGAAGCGAAAATAATGCCGCGGTGCCGGGCCTCCGACACGTGATCTACAGCTTGAATTTTGAGTGGTTCATGCACCGTTCATTTGAAGAAGTTTGAAAAGTTACTTTCTAACGAATCTCAACTCGTGGAGGCGAGCCTCCTTCGCTAAGCGGTTTGCCTGCTCTCCGTTTGGCTGTATTGTGTGTTGCGGATAATGTATGAATATTTCAGATCGCTGAGTAATAAACATATATTTATTACTTTGAGATTTGGAAAGTGGATAGAATGAAGGAATTAAGATGTGCATATGAGGCCTACAATATAAATTTGAATTCAACAAGTGAATTCACCTAAAATATCCTCTGCTGCAATCCACCGCAACAAAATATGATATCAGAGTTCAATACACTTCTGAAGTCATTTAAATATGTATTTAATGATCAACATACTTATTTTGAAAATTGAGGAAAAAACACTGAAAAATAGAATAATGTTTCAATAAAAGTTCGTCGCTTATGTAAACAAACCGGCATTTGCCGTTTGTTTTACCTCCAATGGGCGCCAACTATCAAACATACCCGAAACGAATAGATAAAACACAACCTATAGTTGCATAGAGATAGAATACTATTCTATCTCTATGTATAGTTGATATCAACATAGGATTTTATCTTCTATAGGACATAAGGTAAATTTTTCATTTTGAAAAATGAATTTCTGGACAGCAGTCATTTATTCTATATACAGTGTAACCTGTTTATTTCGAACACATGTTGAACCGGAAATCCAGTAATCCAGACACTCAAACATTAAAAGCATAATCCAGACGGACCTCGATATTCCGGACGGGATATGGAATTTCGAGTTTGAATTGTTAGAAGGATAGAGCTCGAAAGGCGGCATTCTATATTAACTCATTAGTTCACCTATTAAAGTAAGTAAGGGTCTAGTGTTGAAAAATGCCTTCAGAAAAGCACTTTTATTTTAAATTTTCAACAAAAGCGAAAATTATAGATAGGATTGAATCGAGAGAAAGTATTAGATCTATTGCTGATAAATATGGTGTTGGAAAATCCACTACTATATGAAATTCGATAATCCGGAAATTTCTCTAGTTCAGACAGACCCCTTGCTTTTAATTGTCCGGATTGAAGAGGTTACACTGTAATGTCTTTTATAAGCCGTTAGTACTAAGATTTTTGTATCATCTTCGAGTTGAATAGATATAAATACAGAAAAAATTAGAAAATCGAAGAAATCATGCATCATATCGGATGGAAGAAATGAATGCTGTCATGAAATTCTTGGTGAATAATAATGATGGGAAACCTATATTAATAATAATACTAATGAATATTTAGAGGACATTGATATCAGAAAATCAATGAACTATTATTGAATGTTCTTACAGCTGTTCCATGTTGATTTTGGACACATATTAGGCCATTTCAAAGAAAAGTTTGGAATCAAAAGAGAACGGGTACCATTCGTCTTAACTCACGATTTTGTTCATGTGATAAATAAAGGAGCGAAATATAGCATAGAATTCAAGATATTCCAGGAATATTGTGAAAAAGTAAGTAGAAAAATTTTTTCTTTCGTGATATTTATGTAAGAGTTCGTTCTAGGCTTTCCTCATCCTAAGAAAACATGGTAATTTAATTCTTTCCTTGTGTGCAATGATGATTTCAACCGGGTTACCTGAATTGTCATCAGAAAAAGATCTCAACTACTTGAGAGAAACATTGGTAAGTTTTATTTAGTAATGCTTCTTAAGTGACATGATACATAAAACTATAATACAACCAACCAATCAAGTTCATATAAAATTAAATAAGTTTCATATAATAAAGGCTAGGTTGTCTCCATACAATTTCAAATTGTACTGAATACAGTTATCTCAACATTATTATTATCTATCAATATGCACTCATTGATACAAGTTTTGCTTGTTGAGAGTAACAATTTTTTGCGTGTGGCATATACACTATCATCTGAATTAAATGAAAACAATAAAGCAGCCAAAAATGTTTTTTGTTTGTGAGTATACAGGTGTATTCGAAGTTATAGTTTTCAGCGGATAACCAGAGTTGGGATATTGAGAATATTCCGTGGAAAATGCTGGGATATTCAATTTCTCAGTTTTATCGGGAAATAATAGTATCCCTACATCAAGAAGCCTTGACGAACCACCTTAGCGCAACTTTCAAATATTCAATGGATTTCAGTGAGGCGTTTTTCTGAAAAACGGCATCTTTGCCCGTAAATCGGTGCTGGGTCGACCCAGAGTAACATCTGCTAGGGAAGACTATTATATTAGGTTGGGGAAGAAGAAATCAATTATTTTGTCGACATATGGCTTACTGACCTATACTCCGTTCACGAAATGTTGAGCACATAGTAGGCGTTTCTTTATTTATCTGAAGTTGGCAGTATTTGCTGTCATAACGTAGAATAAATTCAATGTTGCCGAATGTACCCGGCCTCGTCCGACGAGCTTGCGAGTTATCAGACACTCTATTCAATATTGACAACATTGCGTATCAATCTGACAAGAAAATAAACATTATAACCTAAAATTTTAATATACACAGTGGAATATGTCAAATTATCATGGCCAACCGACGGCTCAACCTTTCGTGAACGGACTATATATCTCTGTTTGTATTTGTCATCTGGTCAAACTTTTTTTCTTTGAAAAGAAGAATTTATGTTATAGCAAAACATATTTTGTCATTGTTGTGACTGAACGATTAATGGCCGGGTTCTGAGGTTTTACTTTAACCGTCCAATAGTAAACGGTTCCATAAAATATAACCAATCGATAACCTCTGATAAAGGTAGCTGAGTTTCTGACGTCTTTTTCGGTTGTCAGTTAACTATCTATTCGATTACAGCTGATTAACGGTAGTCTCGCAAGTTCCTTCCTAGATCAACAGATGTCGCGACATACAAATTGACATTTTGATTATGAGTTTTGCAAATTTAATTGAAACTGCACGCCTGAAACTTAAAATAATGAGATTTTCCATACGAAATATCAAATCGATTTCATTTTCATGTATATTTATATCTTATGTATATTAGATCATTACCAATGATGATTTGAAAAGTTCCTGTCGCATAGAACCGTAAAGATATAAGCACTTGTTGATGGACGGTTAAAGTGCAATTCCTTTCAGATATTGGAGCTAATACAGAATTCAATTCATTACATATGTATGAAACTGTCAAAGATTTTTCACAAAAAAATGTGAAAAATCTTTGGAAATTGTTTGCTTGTTGAATCTGTACCTCATTTTAAAATAATCATCTGTATACATTTCGAGAGGTGATCTACCAAAGATTTTGTTGTGACAAATCTTTGTGATCTACGAACCCGTATGAATCTGGATACAGAAATATTGCCAATGAATTCCATTGCCTCTTCATCTGGAACTAGAGAATAATCTTCTAGTATTATATTCCATTAATACACAACTCGTTAAATATAATATGTTGAAATGTTGATATGAATCCAAATCCAGTACTCCGTAAAATCAAAATGAAAAAGTGAGGTTGGAGTTGACAAATCAAACGCCAATGCCCATGCGCCATTCACTAAATCTACAGATAACCGGCCATTTTCGGTCGGTTAAAATAAACTGACTTTATCGGCTGGTTATCTTTCTGAGCGGTACTCAGAAACCAAAATCTACGATTATCCATCCGTCAAATTTGACAGATAGATAAACTGCGGTTAAAACGACCTCAGAAACCGGCCATTAGTTGTGTGTTACGAGCGTCAAAGATGGAGGTGAACAAAGAAAAAATTCGGTACATTTTACAATTTTGCTTTGATAAAGGTGAGAATGCTAGTCAGGCGGCTGCAAATGTAAATAATGTTCATGGCCCTAATACGGTAACAGTAAAACGCGCAGTTTTGGTTTCGCCGATTCCGTTCCGGTAATTTTGATGTGAAAGATGCACCACGCACTGGAAGGTCTGTCGTCAAGAATGTTGATAAAATATTGGAAATGATCGAAGTAGACCGGCATGAGAGCTGCCGCAGCATCGCTCAGGAGCTAAAGATGGACCATAAAACAGTTCTAAACCATTGCATGAGGCCGGTTTCAAAAAGAAGCTTGATGTTTGGGTGCCACACGAGTTGTCGGAAAAAAATTTGATGGATCGTGTTTCCATCTGCGATTCCTCGGCCAAACGTAACGAAATCGATCCATTTCTGAAGGGGCTGGTTACTGGTGACGAGAAATGGGTCACATACGACAATGTCAAGCGAAAACGCGCATGGCCGAAGGCTGGTGAAGCAGCTCAAACGGTGGTCAAACAAGGATTGAAGGCCCGGAAAAATTTTCTGTGTATTTTGTGGGATTGGAAAGGGGTCATCTACTTTGAGCTACTGCCCAATGGTCAGAAGCTTAATTAAGATCTCTACTACCAGCAATTAGACCGAGTGAAAGCAGCAATTGATCAGAATTAGCAAATAGGATAGGTGTCGTATTCCATCAGGCTCTGTCACAGCAACAGGGTCTGGGGCCGGAATCGTGGGTCCTCACTTCAATCAGGCTATCCCTCTGGGGAAGGACTGTTCCATTGTGCAGGCTGAGCTATTTGCGGTTCTTGCATGCGCACTAGAAAATATTCGCAGGGGATACTCTGGCCAGCACATTTATATATGTTGCGACAGCCAGGGAACTCTGAAATCTCTATCCGATGTTAGAGTTGATTTTCTTTTGGTAGAAGAATGCAGGAAGCTCTCCGTGGGCTGGGCTCTGATAACTTTTTGAAAGTAATCTGGTGTCCGGCTCATGCGGATATACCTGGTAACGTCAAGGCAGATGAACTGGCTAGGCAGGGAGCCGGATTAGCATTTGTTGGTCCGGAGCCTTCGCTGCCAATCTGTCGCACATCTGTCAGAAGTTTCTTCAGGAACTGGCTGAACAGGGAATTTTCCTCGGAATGGAGCGCAGGAGTGGGCCTGAGGTGGTCGAGGATTCTCATTGAGAGACCGTCCTCGCGATCTGAGGTCAATAGGCTTCTGTTGCTGGGGAGAGGAAACAACTCGGTCTGGTGACTGGTGCATTGACTGGTCACCTGTTTAACAAGCATTTGAAGAGAATGGGATTGACGAGCTGCTCCCTATGCCGGTGGTGCAGGAGTACTGATGAAACGGTTGAGCATATTTTGTTCAACTGTGGAAACCTTACTGAGTTAAGGTCAACACACCTAGGAAATCCAACACCTTCTATTCATATGGTGAGAGGGACCACTCCTGGCAGGCTCGCGACATTTCTGTCTTCGTGCCTGAGGAGCTGAATCTCTATAGAACGATGCGGGTGAACAATGGGCCACTAGGCCTCAGTTCGGCCGGTAAGGCACCGCACAGAGAAGAAGAAGATTCCATCAGGACAACGCCAGTCCTCACACGTCTTTGATGTCCCGCCAAAAGCTTCGGAACCTTGTTTGGGGGGTTCTTCTGCATCAGCCTTATAGTCCAGATCTGGCACCAAGAGATTATCATTTATTATTGTCCATGTCTAACGCTCTTGGTGGTGTAAAATTGTACTCAAGAGAAGATTGTAAAAAATGGTTATCTCATTTTTTACTGATAGTGACAAGACGTTTCGGGAACGAGGCATAATAAAATTATTTTCTAAATGGCTACAAGTAACTGAAAAAATGGGTGCATATTTGAGCATTAACGAATGATTGTAACTAGGTTAAATAAACCCCAAAATTTAAGTAGAAATAATGGATTTCTTTTTCCCCAATATCTTAAATTTTATTCGAACGGTATCTGTAACAGCCCTCCGAAGTCGTTATTTCAGGAACTATGGACGGGTGTCTCAATCAGTTCTATAAAGAGACAGTTGTATGCTTCAAATATGAGGGCGAGAAGTCCTTGAAGATTAGCTCGGCTATCGCCTAGACATAAAGCTATCCGTCGGAAATGAGCAGAACACCGCCAAGACTGGCTTTGACCACAATGGCTCAACGTACTCTTTTCGGACGAATCACGATTCCGTTTACAGAGTGATAGTCGACAAGAAAGGGTTTGAATAGTCCAAGCAGACTAGAGCCGGAAAGTTGTGCCCTTTCAAGGCGAATCAATAATGTGCTGGGGGGGAGTTAATGTTCAGTCACCGTACCCCTCTTATTATTATCGTTGGACGAACAATGACTGGTACCATCTACGTAGAAAACATCATTGAATCAATCATTGATCCTCTGCGAATAATTTCATTAATCTGGATAACGTCCTACCAGACCGCACACGAAGGGTTCAACCCATTCTTCAAGAGAATGAAGAGTGAACGGTAGATAGACTAGAATTATTGCGAAGAGTCAGATGCTGTTCCATCTTTTCTGAACATTTCCCTTTTGCGTGCTTGTTCCTAGAGAAACAGCATGTTATCGTTTCGCCCAAATGTCCGTAATTATCGAATTTTAAAGGCTACCTAGCGTTTTACTATGGCGATTTGACTCATTCCATAAATGAAAGATCTAAAATGACATTCGTTTCACAGAGATAAAATATGCACCAGCAACGTAATTTTCTGCAACAAAATTTTGAAAAATTGCTAGTACATATTCTGTTCTCACAATATAATGTTGATATATGAGCGTTCGTTCCTAGGATAACAGTTTGCTATAGTTTGGTCCCCATATCTGTAACTTCATAATTTTCATCAAAATGGTATTGAAACACTCGGATATAGAAGAATTCATTTGACGGAATTGCAAATTTCTCAACCGAAGTCATGGTGGTATAGCACCACACATTTTCTCTATCTCTTATAGAAATGCACGTCGTACGTGAGAGCTTATAACTTCACTCCGGGGCTTTCAAATAGTCCTATTCCCGAAAAATTTACAGTAGCATTCAAACACTACATGATTAAGATCATTCCTCACGAAATTTAATTTAAACAGATTATAAATTGGAGAAATTATTCATTAATATGAATTGGATACATTATTTATTAACTATTATTATTAATTATTCTTTAAGGTTCTCCTCAAATCAGAAAAGGACGCGCTAGAGCATTTCAAGAGCAAATTCAATGAAGCTCTCTCGAACTCATGGAAAACATCACTGAATTGGGCGTCTCACAATTTAGCAAAAAATAATACTTAGTATTGTTGTGTTTGCTACAAACCCAGAATAAGTGCCAATAAAGTAATTATAAGGATCTACGATTTATTTATTAATATTTTGTATTACAGTTATTGTCACTGAATGGTGTACTCAGATAAACATTTTATTTTATAGTATTTAAAGTTATCTTTTACAAGTTAATATTTATACAAACTTTTTCATTTGAAAGTTACTTATATTTGTTTGTTTGAATTTCTCAACTTAAAATAAAATTTTACATTTTTTTTAATAGAAATCCTCAGTCTTGGTGAACACAATAAAATGAATTTTTGCGACAAATATTTTGTTTAATGTGCCCTTGTAGTTTCAATCGCACTAAGTCCTTCATTTTTCAGTCTTGATAATATTGTTCTATAGATCTCAGGAGCGAAGGGTAAGATTGAACCTCTCTCTTGAATTTCTCCATCCAGAATCATTTTTGTTGCTATAGCGGCAGGTATTCCAACTGTTTTTGCCATAGCAGAGTGGCCGTTCAAATCTCCGTAAACAACAAAGTTGATACCTCTGGTCTCTTTTTTGCCACCTGGCCATGCTATTCCCAATTCATGTCGGAGAATTACTATATCCCTTTCATTTTATCTGAAACATATATTCAACAACACATAAAAATTCAAAATATTCTAGAGATAGGAGCATGTTTATCGATGAGGTCAAGTATAAGAATTTTATCCGAGAATCAAGAAACAAATAATGTTTTGTAACTACTGCTAAAATTGTTAGATTTTCAGATATCATTACACCATGTGCTTTCAGCCTGTATTCCAAACTACCGACTCTTCGAACGGATATCAGCTTAGATGAACTGACTCCAGAGATTATTTGCTTATGATAGGAAAATAACAGGCTGGTACTGTCGATCATCGTATCATGAATGGTTGGTTCATCTATCGCTTGAAATTAGAACCACCAGTGATTTAAAAGCTGACAAAAAGTACTTATGTCATCCTATTACGGGTCGATTACATTGAGATACTTTACAAGCTGCTACCATTGTTTTCTCCTTGAACAATGCTGCTACTGAGCAATTTAGATTTTAGAAGCAAGTGAATGAGGGCTACCGTAATTTTTGTCACTAGTTGGCGCCTCTGTTGCGTGAGGTCCTGTCAAAGTTCGTTGTACTGTCATTGATCTATTATTATTATAACAAATTCTTATTTATTAGTGTTCGGTGTAATTAGTCGTGTGAAAAAAGTGTACATTCGATTCCTTTATCATAATCTTTGGATACTGTACAATATCGAGCATGCCACAGGGTTGTGCAGTTCCGTATTGTTCAGAAAAAAAAGGAGGACTTAAGTTTCCGAACGATTAGACTGTAGGTAATAAAGTTGATGTTACCCCTTTGAAACATTCACGTGTTTGTAAAAAAAATTTCAACCGTGATGATAATACGTGACCTAACGATCCTAATACAGAAAACCGTGAGTACCTAAATATCTTTTACATTATGTTGCTTTCGACATTTTACTTTTAAAATTGATTAAATGAAGTTATCTTACATAGTTGTATTACTTGTAATCTACTGTTTAAAATTTTTCAGCTTTTCCCAAATTAAAACTGAAAGCAATACCTAGCCAATTTCTGGGTTACAGGAAGGTGAGGATAGATATGAATAAAAATACTAATAGAGATAGTTCTTGAACGTAGAAAGAAATTTAAAATGCAAGAATCAGTTCAACTGTAGAGGAAAATCAATATGTAGTCAAGAGAGCTCAACTGATACTGCTTTTTCGTCGGAACTTTAGAGTAACAGAAACATACTTCGAATTGAAAATCTAATTGGTACAATTAACTCTGGATTTTACAACTATAAACATTTAGTGTTATCAATCAACACACTAACTTGGGAAAAACTTACTGTTAAAATATGTATCAGGACTGTGTTAATAAATAAATTATCCTACTCTTAAATGAAAGTGATCAGTTAATATACTTCTCATTGATGTTTGAGTTTTTCTTTTTGGTACCTACTGTTTTTTCTATATATTCACTTATAATGATAAATAAAAGTTTGTGTGGGGATTTATTGTTCTACTCCAATTTTAACACTTTTCAGCTATCCCAGGTATCATGTAAGTATGATAAAAAGCAGTTACTCTTGAAATGATAACCTACTTCTGCAATAAACTTATTTCAAATCATGATAGTGCTTTCCACTGAAATTATCATTCCAATCATAGTATGGGTCTGTAAAAAGAAAAACCATAAATGTAAACCCAATAAATAAGCATGCTTTCCATAAGAAATGCGTTTTTTTGAAACTCTGAACTAACTCGCCTTTGAATTAGCTTTCCTTTTGTCCGCTTAATTTGGCCATCTTTTGGAACTCCGTTTCAAAGCAGTGATATTCATTGATCCGTGATTCTATTTGCTGTATTAATCTGAATATGTATGTGAAACTCCTCACATTCGCGTAAAGATTGAAAAGAAACGGTACAGATTTACAATCACGTTTGAATATTTGACAATTCAAATTATCGTGGACCTCACGCAACACTAGCGCCTCTAGCGGAAAATTCATACGCGGTAGCCCTCATTAGCTTGTGAGATTTTGATGTTTACAAACAAAACTGTCTACTCGCTGAGTGGCAACAATCTAGCAATCAACGTGATGTTCATGTTTGTATCGTTGTTAGAATGTTAAGGATCTAAGATAAATGTCAAAACGTTATCTGCGCTGAACGAATTGAGTTGATTTACGCCTGAGCAAGTTGCGACTTATTGGAAATTTATTTACAAAACTAAGACAATTGATCAGAAATAAATCGAAGTGGTAAAAATACGGTCGCAAAGAAGAACCAACAGTTACCGGTATAAACAAGTTTATTGCTAAAGTTCGCGCCACCGTTTTCCTTGATGCGACACCACATGAGCATGCAATTACAGTTTTGCTCCAAGAATTGAAGTTTACATGCACCAGTTCGAAAAGTTATCGGTTTGACGCCTCACTTTGTTCAATTGGTTCAAGAGTTGAAGGCATGACCATCCGCTACGTTTTCGCTTCTCTAGATGGACCAAAAAGAAGCAGCACGAGAAGTTTCCGTCCCAACAAAATCTTTTGGATGGAGCTCATTTTCATCTTAATGGGTATTTTAATAAGCAAAATTGCCGTAGTTATAGTTTGAAAGGGGTTACAGTTCACTGCGACCGCAAGGTCTATTGTGCCCCCTTACAGAGCTATTCTGACCACACCCTTTACAGCTCGTCTTTCAGTTCCAGAGATCTGATGAAATACAACATCTGTGAAGGCTTCAACGACTTTTATAAGTTTCTCGCCTGAGGCATTCTCTCCTTAGGCTCGCAATGGCAAAGCACTTCTTGACTCGGTGAATGGGGGTTACTTCCTCCTCCCCACAGAACCCACACTCGTCAGTGCCCGAAAATCCCATCCTCAACAGGTGCTTAATGTTCCTGAGGCGACAGTGTCCTGTAAAAAAGCCAGTGAGGATGTGTAATTGTTTCTTACCAAGATCCAAATATCCTTTGGATCTTGCTGTTTCAATGTTCCGTAGGAACTTAGTGGAATGATCCAGCCCTGGGAGATTCCGCCAGAGTTTTTCCTTCTCGGCTTTCTCCTTCAGAAACTCCTTCTTATAGGACCTATTTACCTATACCACAGAAGGGTTCTGGTCCAATGAGTGACATTTGTGCTCCCTCTTTGGCTGTATTGGCCTCTTCGTTTCCTTTGATTCCCGAATGGCCGGGAACCAGATTAAAAGACCTTATTTTTCTTGCCTACCTCATTGAGTTTTCCGGCACTCCCAGATCATCTTTGAGTCGATGACGTGGGAGCTCGGTGCATTAATAGCAGCTTGACACTCTCAGTGTATGGCTATATCGCACTTCTGATAGAGTCTTTCTATATTTATATCTAGACATTTTTCAATAGCTTTATATTAGTATTTATAGAAAATTTATCAAAAGTAGAATTACCCAAAGCCAATTTCGTGATAAATAATGGGTGAGAGTATCTAATGGAGTCCCACACTTGATCACAACATTCTTCTAATAATCCTAAATCCTCCAACAGATCAACAGCGAAATCGGACCCTGTTCTTTCAGTTATCATGTTGGTTATATTATCGTATAGGATGCTCTTATCTTATTCCTAAAAAAATATAAATAATTAAAAACGAGTAAATTTCCTTCTTACGTCTTCAGCAAAATGCATTAATTATTTTTGAAACCAATAATTTTCCAGCAACTGTGCTTGATAAACTATACAGGAATATATAGACCAGTCCAAAATTCTACGACATGATGAAAGAAAAAGGATGGCAATATTTCAGTTCACAAATGTAATCTTACATTGGCTCGCCTGAGCATTTGATGCCCATTTCTATTTAAAACTTGAATAACAAAACAACCAAAAAGTGCCATAAACACCACTCACCTAATAAATTACAAATTAAATCTCTCCAGGTAATATCCGGACCCTGAGAATGTAAACTCGGATGAAGTTCTGTATCCAAGAGCCCTATGGCTTGTAACATCCTGGCAGCTTGTGAAAAACCATTATACCTCAAGGTGCCCCTCAATATCGTGGCAGCTTTCGCAATACCGTAATGTTCACCATATATAATACTGTCTCTATTAGGAATCCTTCTAGGTTGAAACCAGGCAGAAAGTCTAAGTTTTTAGTGGACCTCATCAGATCACTCCTTCCTTAATTTCCACTATTTGGCCCTTACTCAAATACCTGAAATCCATTTAGGCTTTACATATTATGCCATTAAAAACGAAAACAGCGGTTAGCATTTTCCCGTTCCCTGTACAGGGTGGGCATATTTCGATGTTTTAGCACTACAACTTTTAAACAGAGGAGATAGACACAATCACTTCTCGATCTATTTTTCTGAGAAACTAACAAGAGTATTATTCATTTTTTCCCGCATCTTCTTTTGTTATCGAGTTATAAGCGAAAATTGGAAAAGTGGCGATATCGAAAAAAATTCATATCTCCGCTAATACTGATGATAGAGCTATGAAATTAAAACATTATAGAGGCACTTTTTTGCGTAGAATCCAGTGGCGTGTTCGTCATTTTTGCACCATTTTTAATTACGAAGCTATGACGCATAGTTATGTTTTTTAAATGAGAATACTAGATTTTTGTGTCATTTTCTGAATGCTTATTTTTTTCTGATTTCAAAAATATATAACATTGTATGGTTTGTATAGAAAATGATTTAAAAACCTATTTTCATCTTAGTCTCAAATTTTCTATGGTTTGAACTGTTGATGAGCACAGAAAAATGAAGCTTCCTATAACAAGAGCAGTCCCCTTCAGTCAATCTCATTATTTCTATGCTTTCAACTAATTTCTACAAAATTCCAACATGGATATATTTCATAAACTCTTATATCTCAAAATGGATTACGAAATAACAAAAGATCCACATGATCCTCCGTTTCAATCGATATACTTAGTTCTAATGAGATGGATGCAGGAGAATTTTTTATTGCTCTCCAGAATAAATACGCACAAGTGCCAGACTATTTCAAATCGCATATGAAATAACGCATATAGATATGATTAAAGTCATCAATTTAATTAGAAAAGCAACAAAGGAAAAATATTTTTCAATTCTTAATAGTGATTACAATAATAGGTCAGTAGGTAATTACTCAGAATGAGGATCAAGTTTCACAGAAGATGCTCAAATCGTTGACCACCCGCAGCAATGCACAGTCCTTTTCTCGATACTTCTTGAGTCGTCTTGTGCGGTTGAATTTTTTCTGGAAAACTTTTCAAATAGTCTTGTGATGCTTCACCTTCATTATAATTACGTCTAATGTAAAATTCGAGCATGTTGAACTTCTCATTTCTTTAATAATTCATTTCAAAATGAAAATATATATACATATTTCGGACCAATTATATCGCTGAGTTAAATTCAAACTTTCGATTGATTTGACATTCAAAAGCTCGAATCTCTATGACACAGCAGTCCATTATTCTTCGATCTTGGAAAAATTAAGTGCAAATTAAGAGCAATGAAATGAAAAGACTACTGGAAAAAGATTGTGGTAATTATACGATGCTAAATTTTTCTGTGCTCATCAACAGTTGAAACCATAGAAAATATTGAGACTCAGATGAAAATAGGTTTTTGACCATTTTCTATACTCATATTGATACAAACATACAATGTTATATATTTTGAAATCAGAAAAAACTGAGCTTTCGGAAAATGACACAAAAATCAAGCATTCCCATTTAAAAAACATAACTATGCGTCATAGCTTCGTAATTAAAAATGGTGCAAAAATGACGAGCACGCCACTGATTCTACGCAAAAAGTGCTTTTATAATGTTTTAATTGCAGAGCTCTATCATCAGTATTAGCGGAGATATGAATTTTTTTCGATATCGCCACTTCTCCAATTTTCGCTTATAACTCGAAAAAAAAACGGGCAGCCAAAATGAATACTACTCTTGTTAGTTTCTCAGAAAGAGATCGAGAAGTGGGTATCAGATTTTGTCTATCTCTTCTGATTTAAAATGTTGTAGTGATAAAACATCGAAATATGCCCACCCTGTACAATCAGCGCGACAGGTCGCTATCGTTTCCTAGCAGATATGCTTCGTGCCTACTGCGTGTCCGTGAAGTTAGCACCCACTTTTTCGAAAATGAAAACAATTTTCTTGCATTCGTTAGTAAACTCGTTAGTAACTATTTGTAACATCAAAAATTTCGTTTGTACCCAAAAAGAAACTGGTGGAAAAACCACCGCATTTCCGCTGGGTGCTAACTTCACGGGCACCCACATTTTCGAAATAAAAAAAATTTAGTTGCATTCGTTAGTAACTCGTTAGTAACTATTTGTACGGAAAAAAATTGTTTGTAACCTTACCTGTCATGAGAAAATGAACCTCAAAATGCGAAGTTAGCACCCATTTTTCGTAAATGAAAAATTTTTTTTTGCATTCGTTAATAAGTCGTTAGTAACTATTGTAACATCAAAATTTTCCTTTGTACCTCAAAGGAACTGGGGAAAAACACCGCATTTCCGCTGGGTCTAAAACATAACACCCACATTTTCGAAAATTAAAGAAAAATTTTTTGCCTTCGTTAGTATCTCGTTAGTAACTATTTGTAACGCAAAAATTTTGTTTGTAACCTTACCTGTCATGAGAAAATGACAACCCCCAAAATGCGAATTAGCACCCACTTTCGAAAATGAAACGTTTTTTTTGCATTCGTTAGTAAACACGTTAGTAATTATTTGTAACTCAAAATTTTCGTTGTACCCAAATCTGTAATGGAAAAATTACACCCCTAAAATGCGAAGCGAAGTTAGTAACTCGTGAGTAACTATTTGTAACACAAAAATTTTTCGTTTGTAACTTATCTGTAACGAAAAAATTACACCCCTAAAATGAGAAGTAGCAAACACTTTTCGAAAATGAAGAAGATTTTTTTTGCATTCGTTAGTAACTATTTGTAACACAAAATTTTCGTTTGTAACTAACTGTAATGAAAAATGCGATTTAGCACCCACATTATTCAAAATGAAGAAGATTTTCTTCGCATTCAATTCCATTTATAACACAACAATTTTTGACTTAAGACAACCTATAATAGAATGTAGGACATCTCTAAAATACGCGGTTAGCACATACTCTCCAACAAAGAAAAAAATAAGTTCTTTTCGATTCGGTAGTAACTCGATTGTGTCTGTTTGTTTTAGAAAATTAAGAGTTTGTAACTGACAATAAAAGAAAAAAACAGCAACCCTCTATTTCGGAAACGCACTCATTTTTTTTACTTAAAAAACTTGCTTGCAAATGTGATTTCAGTTTCAATATTGAATAATGGTAAGAAACAATAGATTCAAGTTTTTAATTCATATGAATCAGAATTATATATTACTCTCATTCAAACATAAAAAATAATTGAAGAATGCTCTCCGACAAAAATTGGAAATTAGAGACAAAGATTGTAGCGAAATTCCAACATTTTAAGGAGTATTGCTTCATTTGAACAGTTCTGGAGTTAAGATATTCATGACACTCATGTCTTTTTTCAATCAAATTTGACCCTCCCGTCTTGACTCCATTGAGTTGATAAATCCAATCAATCAAACTAGCTCTTTTCAAATTAAATCAATTCAGATATTAGATAAATGAGAATAGGATTGGAAAATAAACGAAATAGCATGTCCTATTCACCGTTTATCTATATTTCAAATTGATTGGTTATTATATTATATATAAAAAATAAATAAAAAAATTATCTAATGCACCAGGTGACTAAAGCCATATTTCGTATTCAAAGTGGAATATTATATATCTACGTAAGAAAAGTCTCAAAAAAATACTGTCGCATTAAAAAAGAACGGACCTTCTCAAAAACATATCGCATTACCATATTGTCTGATTAAATTAAAGGAATCACGCCTGCTGTTCACAAGGATTAAATCATAAAATGATGGATTTCATGTTGAACTAAAACCTTAAACGAAATTGACGATTTTCCAAAATCTCGATATCTGCTATAAGACTTCTTCCTTTAATGTGAAACCGTTTATGAATTAATTAATAGGTATGTGATTTATTAATTTCAGACAAGTTTACAGGGTGAATCCTGTTGAACTGTACATACTTCACACAGAGATAGAGGACACTTTGCTGGTTTCAAAAAGACCCCACATGAAGGTCTCAAACGATCGTTTGAATTATACAGGGTGATTTCCAGTTTTGGGTCATATTTTCAAATGCGCTATTGGACGAACGAATAATCACAAATTCATCAAATTTGGTACGTAAGAGGACTGTATCAATCTCCATACAGCTGAGTTAACAGATTATCAGTTTCCAGGACCGGACTCTATTTTTTTGATATTATCGGAATTTATGAAAAAAAACACCCTGTAGATGAAAAAGTCAATAACCTGTCATGACAGTTCAAACTACACTAAAAACTCTACAATGAAGAGAATAAAATCACGTGGCACACCTACAAATTTAGAGAAAAAAATATTGAATATGCGTACTCGGAGATAAATTTTTGGACGGGCCTAATTCACATGGAAAACCATACCCAAATGCATCAAAAGTTGAAGACAGGAGAATAATATCAGTTTAAATCCTCTCGATATTCAAATATTCCAATATGCAGGTAATTTTCGTCAGTTTCCAGGACCGGACTCTATTTTCTGATATTATCGGAATTTATAAGAAAATCACCCTGTAGATGAAAAAGTCAATAAACCTGTCATGGCAGTTCAAACTACACTAAATACTCTTCAATAAAGAGTAATAAAACACGTGGCACACGTACAGATTCAGAGAAAAAAATTGAATATGGGTACTCGGAGATAATTTTTTTTTGTATCAAAAGTTTAATATAATGGTTGAGATCTTCTACGCATTCAAGTATTCCAATATTCAGGGACGGACTCCCATTTTAGATTGGGTTTTTCAATAGATGATAGGTCGAAAGATTCGCCCTGAATATGGAACACCCAAAAAACTGTTAAAGGAGACCGAACAACATTAAATAACCTTCAATCCAGGGATTATGGAATACTTTCAAGGGGAGTGGATATAACCTGATAATATTCGACTTTTCATGCATTTCGGTATAGTTCTTCTACTAAACTTCAGCCGCCCAAAAAAATTATCTCGAGTACGATTATTAAATTTTTTGTTAAATCTATTTGTGTGTCTCGCGATTTCATGAAATTTTCTTGTAGTTTATTTAATGTTGTTCGGTGCTCCCGTACCAGTTTTTGGGGTGTTCCAATTCAGGACGAATCTTTCGACCTATCATCTATTGACAAACCCAATCTGAAATGGGAGTCCGTCCCTGAATATTGGAATACTTGAATGCGTAGATAATCTTAACCATTTATATTCAACTTTTGATACATTTAGGTATGTTTTTTTTGTGAATTAGGCCGCACAAAAAAATTATCCTCGAGTACCATATTCAATTTTTTTTTCTCTGAATCTGTACGTGTGCCAGTGATTTTATTACTCTGTATTGAAGAGTATTTAGTGTAGTTTGAACTTCCATGACAGTTTATTTACTTTTTCATCTACAGGGTGATTTTCTTCATAAATTCCGAAATATCAGAAAAATAGAGTCCGGTCCTGGAAACTGACGAAAATTACCTTAATATTGAATATTTGAATATCGAGAGGATTTAAAATGATAATATTCTCCTGTCTTCAACTATTGAACATTTGGCTATGGTTTTCCATGTGAATTAGGCCCGTCTAAAAAATTATCTCCGAGTACGCATATTCAATATTTTTTTTTCTCTAATTTGTAGGGGTTGCCACGTGATTTTATTACTCTTCATTGTAGAGTTTTTAGTGTAGTTGAACTGTCATGACAGGTTTATTGACTTTTCATCTACAGGGTGTTTTTTTTTATAAATTCCGATAATATCAGAAAATAGAGTCCGGTCCTGGAAACTGATAATCTGTTAACTCAGCTGTATGAAAATTGATACAGTCCTCCTACGTACCAAAATTTGGAATTGGTGATTATTCGTCGTTCGTAAAATAAAGCATTTTGAAAATATGACCCAAACTGGAAATCACCTGTATATTCAAACGAATCGTTTGAGACCTTTATGTGGGGTCTTTTTGAAACCAGCAAAGTGTCCTCTATCTTGTGTGAAGTATGTACAGTTCAACAGGATTCACCCTGTATATATTGTTATGCTTACTAATCCATGAGTTACGTTTGATATATCATAAAATGTTGTTTGATCATACATTCATGAAAATAAATTTTTCTTCAACTTTCGTAAATGTGGGTGCCCGTGATGTTAGCACCCAGCGGAATGCGGTATTTTTTCACCAGCCTTGAGGTACAAACGAAAATTTTGATGTTACAAATAGTTACTAACGAATGCAAAAAAAATTTTTTTCATTTTCGAACAAGTGAGGGCTAACTTCGCATTTGAGGGGTGTAATTTTATTATTACAGGTTAGGTTACAAACAAAATTTTTGAGTTACAAATAGTTACTAACGTGGTACTAACGAACGCAAAAAAAATTTTCTTCATTTTCGAAAAAGTGGGTTCGCATTTTGGAGGTGTTATTTTCTCATGACAGGTAAGGTAACGAACAAAATTTTTTGCGTTACAAATAGTTACTAATGTGTTACTAACGAACGCAACAAAATTTTTTCAATTATCGAAAATGTGGGTGCCCGTGAAGTTAGCACCCAGCGGAATGCGGTGTTTTTCTACCAGTTTCCTTTGAGGTACAAACGAAAATTTTGATGTTACAAATAGTTACTAACGTGTTCTAACGATGCAACAAAATTTTTTTCAATTATCGAAAATGTGGGTGCCCGTGATGTTAGCACCCAGCGGGATGCGGTGTTTTTCTACCAGTTCCTTTGAGGTACAAACGAAAATTTTGATGTTACAAATAGTTACTAACGAATGCAACAAAAATTTTTTCATTTTCGAACAAGTGAGTGCTAACTTCGTATTTTAGGGGTGTTATTTTTTATATTAGAGGCTAGGTTACAAACGAAAATTTTTGTGTTACAAATAGTTACTAAGTTACTAACGAATGCAAAAAAAAATTTTCTTCATTTTCGAAAAAGTGGGTGCTAACTTCGCATTTTGGAGGTGTTATTTTCCATGACAGGTAAGGTTACAAAAAAATTTTTTGCGTTACAATAGTACTAACGTGTTACCAACGAATGCAACAAATTTTTTTTTAATTATCGAAAATGTGGGTGCCCGTGAAGTTAGCACCCAGCGGAATGCGGTGTTTTTTTCTACAGTTCCTTTGAGGTACAAACGAAAATTTTGATGTTACAAATAGTTACTAACGAGTACTAACGAATGCAAGAAAAAAAAATTTTTTCATTTTCGAAAAAGTGGGTGCTAACTTCACGGACACGCCTACTGCCCCTGTGTCTTATCGCATATGTATCTACGTTCAAATAACGTATTGAATATTTTTGATTCTTAGTCGAAAGGAGACACAACTTAATATAATCAAACCGAACTTGATTCATGCAGAACTACAAATACCTACTGAAAATAAATAGGATTTCTTTGTAACGTGCTATAAGAATAAATATATTATAGCAATCCAAATTAATGTTCAATGTCCACTGTTATAACTTATAGCGTTTGTGGTATTCTGTTGGATGTTTGCAATCAATGATCGCTTTTTCGAGGTCTATTTCTTGAACTTATTTCGCTGCTGAATGGCGAACCTGCTTGCATTGCTTTGGCACCCCTATACCCAGATGCTCTTCTAGTGTGATAGATGTAGGTGTTACATTAATTTTGCGAGACTTCTTTTGCTGAGTAAAAGAGGAACACCGAGCATAGAACGAAGCATCGTTTTCAATATTCTTCATCTGCCTATTAAACTTTTTGACAGTAGGCAACAGTGCCGAATGAGTTTCACGAGGCCTCTATTTTTTTAAAATTTGTTTTGATTTCCCCCAGTTTGTCTTGCGCATTAGTGTCAGTCTCGTTTGCATCAACTGGAAACTATTTTCTTCATTAGGAGTCATGTCATCCAGCCCATTTTCTGCTATAATTTCGTTATCTTTTTCTTTATCCATATCTTCGAAGAAGCTGGCACCACTGATGTTGTTTCCAAGTGCTATTGTGGCGAGTTCTTTTTGTCTTATAACAAAATATTAGAACGTTATGCATCTGAACACCAGTATTAAATACAGCGCACAAGTGTTTGCAAAATTTTCCGCCAGCCCCTTCTGGACAGTCACATACTTCCAACCGAGTATTGACTTGGTACAAAAGTATCGTATCTGCAGCCGAAAAGTAACAGTAAATTTATTTTCAGACATTTTTACAACACAAAGATCAACAGATTTTTTGCAAAATTTTGTAAAATTGTCATCATAGATAGAACGCGGAAAATGAATAATTGCGTATATCAGCTAGGAACGGAGTGTTCCATTGTACATTTTGTTTTCTTATTCAGCGAAAGCGATCTGTCGCGCTGACTGTACAGGGAACGAAAAAATGTCAAGGTTAGGTAGATCGACAGAACCGAATTGTTTAGGGAGCGATTGTAGTCGATTAACACAGTGACTACCTTTCTGCGTTTGTGCCAATGAGGGTTTTGTGCGTTACCATACTATAGTCATAGTCCATTTCACAAGAGTATGAAGTGAAGGAATCTCTTAGCCCCTACCTTAGACAAAGTCTACATTCGCTACGACCTCTACAGGGTCTTTCACGAGGAACCTCACCCAATTATACGGGAAACTACTGAACGTATTTTGATAAAATTCAGCACTTATAAGTATTTCACCATGCTGATGAAATCTAAAATAATTTCAAGCATGAGCACCTCCGGTTTTCCGGAAATGACGTCAACTTCCGTTTTCAAATTAGAACACCATTTTTTTATTGCAGAAATAGATTCCTTAGAAAATTCAAGTTATTTTGATGTAACATTTTTCAGTTTTGTTGGAAAATTCTCTCTGAGCGGGAAAATTCGAAAAAATCGAAAATAGAGCTCCGCTAAAACAAGAATAACTTCGATTTTGGATGGAAAAATTTTCATTTTTGGGATTTTTCAAGATGTAAGATTGTTGTATCCACTTTAAAAATCGAAATCGCGATTCATGATACAGGGGGTAAAAAATCGCTTTCAAAGTTAGGGATGACAAAAATCGTGAAAAATCAATTTTTTCAAATTAGAACCCCATTTTTTTATGGCAGATGTTGAATCTACGTTAAAAAATAATGTGAGTGTATGCATCACACCCTTGCCCTAAAATGGATATTTCTGAGTTATTCACAAAAAATGTTTTCGTCTTGAATTTTCAGCTATTTCTTTTCCCTTCACCCCAAAAAGATGAAAATTCAGGAACTGTTACTTAAACCATGTTTTAGATTTACTACCCTAATATGCAAGAGAAAAAAGTTACAGGTTGTTCCTAAATAGATGGCGAATTTTGATTCGAATTTGTATCGGAAACCTCTTCATTTCAACTAATCGGCCATCGGTTTTCTCTCCAGTGATAAAAAATAATTCCTTATGAACCATATGCAAAAAACTTACCATGTTTTACATTCTTTTTTTTTAATGATAGATATCATTAATTACATCTGCCAATTCCTCTTTATTCAGTAGCATTTGTGTTTACTATTATTTGGTGATAATTCGTATTAAGTTATAAAATCGATCACTATGAATAAATGTCTAGAAATTAACGGTCAAAACTTTGAGCATCTTCTCTAGTTATAACTGCGAGAGTTTGCCATGGTTCTCCTATAGTAAACTTGAAGTCGGTTTCAAGAAGGGGTGAAAAATCTACAGCATGGTTCAAATAACAGTTCCTGAAAATTTCATCTTTTGGCGTGAAGGGAAAAGAAATAGCTGAAAATTCAGACGAAAAACAGTTTTTTGTAAATAACTCAGAAATATCCATTTTAGGGCAAGGGTTATGCGTGTGTGATGCATACACTCCATTATTTTTTACGTAGATTCAATATCTGCCATAAAAAAATGGGGTTCTAATTTGAAAAAATTGATTTTTCACGATTTTGTCATCCCTAACTTTGAAAGCGATTTTTTCACCCCTGTATCATGAATCGCGATTTCGATTTTTAAAGCGGATACATCAATCTTACATCTTGAAAAATCCCAAAAATGAAAATTTTCCATCCAAAAACCTCGAAGTTATTCCTGTTTCAGCGGAGCTCTATTTTCGATTTTTTTTTCGAATTTCCCGCTCAGAGAGAATTTTCCAACCGAAACTGAAAAATGTTACATCAAAATAACTTGAAATTTTCTAAGGAATCTATTTCTGCAATAAAAAAATGGTGTTCTAATTTGAAAAACGGAAGTTGACGTCATTTCCGGAAAAACTGGAGGTGCTCATGCCTTGAAAATATTTTAGATTTCATCAGCATCGTGAAATACTTATAAGTGCTGAATTTCATGAAAATGCGTTGAGTAGTTTTCCGTATAAATATGGGTGAGGTTCCTCGTGAAAGACCCTGTATATCGTGAACGGCGCACAGTAGCCATCTATCTTCTTAAGTTAAGGCGTTTTCGGAAACTTACTCAGGGTTATTAACTCGATCCATTTGGTCACGTGACGGATCTACTCGGATCACGGACCCGGGTTCTGAGTATACGAACACATCAGGTTTAGGATTTGAAGTTTCAGACGTATCAATAACATAACCAAATATTTTATGAATTTATTTTTCAATCCCAGTCTATTTTCGGATTGTCTCTAGCTTTTCTTGCATTTATTGGCTTTTGTGAAATCTTTCTTATAATTTTTGGTGTGCCCTTCTATGTTAAAAGTTATTTTCGAGTACCTATGTTAAAGAATTAAATAATTTGTTTTTTCAGTTCCAGTTTATTTTCGGATTGTCTCTAGCTTTGCTCGCATTTATTGGCTTTTGTGAAATCTTTCTTATAATTTCTAGTGTTCCATGTTACTTTTGAGTGATGTTGAAGAAGTAAAGGAAGCTTTAGCTTAGCGCAGAAAAATCTGTATACAAAGTTATGAAGAAGTTGTTTCACATTATTTTCTTGGCTCATGGAACCACACATTTTATAATGAGCAAAATTCTCTTCTCTTTCCATAATTTTTAGGAATATAACATATGAAATTACTAGGAGAAGAGTAGAAGACTAATTCCCGCCTCTTTCAAATACAAAATTCAACTGCAGTGCGCATGCGGTGACTGTGTAACCCTGCTCTCGAGGAGGGTTACAATAATCAACCTGGGTCAGTGATCGAGTTAATAGCACCGTACTTTCCGAACACGGGTTGCATGTTCGGGTTAGGTAAACGAACGCGAAGGTTAGAGATCGAGTTAACCCGATCGTGCACGGATATGAACGACAACGAACGAATGTCCTATGTTGAAGGAGGGGCTTAAGTTTTACTAACTTCATACTCTCGTGTTTCTCTACCAAGTACCAAGTTCTTGTTCTTGTTAATAATACCATTGTAACAAAAAATTCGTGGTCAAGTAAGCTGTGGTTTCTATTTTTCCTAAGAGTCTATGAGGGGAAAAATATAATCCACAGCTTACTTGACCACGAATTTTTTGAACGCACGATATAAGGATCCTTCCTTATACAACGATAATACGCATCAAAATCTCTGATTACGAGTATTGTTAACAAGAACAAGAACTTGGTACAGAAACTACATAATCGTGTTAGTTCATTGAGCAATGTTAAACAAGATGAATTAAAGTACTGTAGGTTCCCGTTTATACCTGGCATATCACATAAGATAACAAGAAATGCAAGAATATTTAGATGTTTGAATTGTAGATGCGCTTTTTACGACACAAATACCACAAAGGATATTACACACCACTCAAAGAAAAAACACCTATAGATCTACAATCAGAATTGGTTCACAAAGTGATTTGTGGTAAGTGTATCGATTGAATCAGATTACAAATGAGAAAATACACAATTCTGAAGAATTTTAGAGTTTGTCTGAAGAAGGTGTCTGATATAGCCACCGAAACGTTACAATATCCTTTTAATTTGTTTCATTTTCAGTTTTACTGTTAGGCAACAACTTTTTTCAAGACCAATTTGCTCCTGACAAATAAGTGCAAAGATTTTCGCAGGAGCACTTCACCTTAATCAAACATTTTTTAATTATTTATGTTTCAGAGACTGGGAGTGAAAACCTATAAAGTTTCTAAGAAATTGTGGTAAGTGTGACAGTGTTTATATTGGACAGACTGAGAAGTCTGAGACAACATAGAACTGACGCATACAACGTAAAAAACAGGACAAAACGGCTTTAACATTACATACCTTTGAAAATAAGTATATTGTCAACATAAAATAAAATTATTCCATTATTCCATGTCACATCTAAATTTCTTGGTTTTTTGATCAAAAAGCAAATGAGTTGGATTCCTGATAAAATATAAGTTGAAATGTAGAAGAGAATATGAATACATACTTTCTTTGTTCTTAATGGCTTTGTTGATGATCTTTGTTTTATTTCATTTATTTCATATTAACATATTCTATTTGTTTGTTTTATATTTGTTTTTTTTATTTACTTGGATCTGTTATGTTCACAACATGAAAATTTTTCAGCCTTCAGAAAGACACGAATAGTGTCGAAACGTTGGTGAACATTTGTATGTAAAACCTGAAGAATAAAAACAGTCCACTTGCCTGATAATTTTCTCATCGTCCAAATAATTTTTTTATTGTAAAATATAATTGTGGCGAAAAGTTTCTTGCCTATAAGGTTTAGAGATTGCCCTTTTACCCCTTGCAATCATATGGAAACACCACCAAAAACGTTTTGACTGTCTTCTTGCTCGCATGAAATATCTGTTCAATTTTGTTCTTGGTAGTTTCTGGATTTCAAGAGATTAAATACATCTTAACTAACCGGGGGCTGAAAAACCTCATTTTTTACAAAGATGAACCCGCTGAAGGTTGTTGCATTTATTTATTAACACCCTGATGTATGGAAAAATTAAAACACATCTGGGAATGTAATTTTTATCCCAATTTATACTATCTCAACAATTACAACCAATAAACAGAAGAAAGAATGGAGAAATATCAATATGAATTGAAACTGAAAAATACAACGGCTAGACGTTATTAGCAAAAAGTAAAAAAATCAGCTTACCTTGCCGACGACAAAGTATTCAACAACGCCCCTCTCGGAGACCAGGAAAACTTGTATCTCAAAGGATTGTCGCTAAACTCAGGAGCAGGTAAGCCCCCACAGAAAGATTCAAATGAGGTTATGTAACCACCCTGAGATTTAATTCCTGAATACACTCCAGCGCCAAGAGATGGTCTATCCCAGGATCTAAGCCTATTTCGTTCAGGATGGTTATACCATTATCTACTGCATCATTATGTAATTTTTTTATTTCCTCGTTCATATAGCTAGCGGTAACCATGTGGGTTTTTTCTGCCACGCACGCTTTAGCGATCAGGTGATGTAGGTTGGCTGGAAGAATGGACACAACGCAGTCCGCCGAAGCTACCATTTCTTGAAGGAGTGGAATATTTTCAACAGCATTCAGGTAAATACTTTCAACGCCAGGATAAGTGGAAGCTAGGGAATTACCCAGCTCAATCTTTTCACAGGCTACTGTGATGCCGATTGAGTCGTCTCGATGAAGGTACTCTATGAGTGGTGCTGCTACCCTACCAGCTCCTACAACAAGTACTTTCTTCTTCTTTTCCGGTAATTCTGAACATCCTTTGTCTCTCACTTTTCTGGAAATAAAAGCTTTTTAGAATGATTTAAAAAGGACAGATTATGTGTATTACTTACGTTGCTTGTTTCCTAAGGTCTCTTATATATTCGAAATTTGGTGTCAGGTTTCCATTGCTCGCAATTATAGCCTGTTTGTATACAAAATATTGAAGTAAAAAATGACCCAAGTAACTTTAGTATAATAGTTAAGTTATAATCGAAATTTCCATCCATGATAAATATAATATGATAGAAATAGTTTTGTCAGGTATTTGGACACTCTATTCATTCTTTATTCCTATCTTACATCGAAAAACTCCAAAGTTTCGGTCTCAGATCGGACCTTTATCAAGATCAAATGTTTCAAAGGAACAGGGTCATCTATATATAAAATTCTTTGGTATACACATGATTCAGTTCAAAACTTCTAGAGTAACTTTTTATATTGTTACAATCCATGAATGAGTACAAGAATACTAAAAAGAATAACTACGGTTGAACTGAATCGTGTACATCTCTCTAGCCATGGGGAGGCGGTGTGGGTGGCGTTGGGGGCTAATGTATTCCAGCAATAGTTTCAATAGAAATCCTGCAACCTTGAAACTTCGGAAATGGGTTACTTATGGGTGATGAAACATGATGTAATACCACGGCCTTCTAAACCCCCGGGCCCGGTCCTAGCGCCTAGCCAAGATCGGCAACAGTGTAGAGAGGTATACCCTCCGGACATTTTACAAGCACAGCCTTCAAGAGTAGTCTCTATGGACAGCTGTGTTATAGGCGCAAGCGTGAGCGCTACTAAACATCTAGAGCTAAATAGTTAAGGTTTTAGTGTTGATTGTGGTCTTTAAAGTGAAAATAGGTGAATTTATAGTTTCTTTTTCTGACTGTTTGAGTGCTGTAAACAGTGAAAGTATTTGTGGTATTGGAGTAAGTGAATTTTCCTTCGGATAACTACTTTCGTCTTTTTGTAAGTGTCTAACTCTCGAACCTATAAATTAAACTCATCTGCTTCGAAAAATGATCGAACGTTTTGTATTTCATCGTATAGAAGTTATTACCTCTCTAAAAGGTTTAAGGATATTTCAGTTGTTTTAGTTTTCTGAATATGAACAGCGTAAGCTTTTATAGATGAGGGCATACAGCGGAATTTTATTCCAACAATAGCTTTGTTTGATAAAATCATTTCGATTTCAATGATATAATTAAGTTCGATAAACATTCACAAGCAGATGGAACAATTAAATTACTTTGAGATCCCCATAATTGAAAAAACTGACCCATTAAATTTTATTATCGTTCATATGCGCTCTATTTCAGAATATATGGTAATCGTAAGGGTGACAAAACATTCAAATTTGAAATCTTTCGGTCGAATAATTTGAGAGTTAATGAAGTTTGAAATTTCACTAATGAGGTAATGTTTATTGCTCACTTCTTGATCACTCTGTATAACCGTGCCAAGCAGAGATTTTGAATTTTCTCATCGATTGATTTTTTTGTGGTTACGAAAATGAAATAAAAACATAGTGTTCACCTACAGGGTGTTCCAATATTCATGAAAATAGAAAAGGTCTAAAATTTTGCTAGTCCGGATCTGATTAATTCAATTTCTAAAATATTGAAAAATGGCAATCATAAAGGTTGACAAAACTCCCAAATTTGAAATAATTTGGGTCCAATAATTCAAGAGTTATTGAACTTTGAAATTTCACTTATGAGGTAATGTTTTTTGCTCACTCCTTGATCACCCTGTATGACCGTGCCAAGCCGAGATTTTGAATTTTTATCTATAATTATTTGTGGTTACGAAAATGTAATAAGAACATAATGTTCACGTACAGGGTTTTCCAAAATTCATGAAAATAGAAAAAGTCCAAAATTTTGCTAATCCAGATCTGATTCTTCAATTTCTGAAATATTGAAAGATGGCAATCGTAAAGGATGACAAAACTTGCAAATTTGAAATAATTCGGTCGAATAGTTCAAAAGTTATTCAACTTTGAAATTTCAGCCATCAAATGAATATCACCCTGTATATTCCAAACGAAGGCCCTCAAACGATTAAAACCTCTTGATGAGAGTCCTCCCTGCCCTGACGTACTTGATTCATGGTATCCTTTTGTCGCATTCTTCCCGGGACACCCTGTATATTGAGTAGGGCATACCTCCAACATTTTTCAGATATTAATCGGAAAACGCATCAAATACCATCAGGAAATGAATTATACATTCCAAATATCGTATATCTCGTGCAAGCGGTATATCTCCACAAAGATCGTCTTTTGCGGCGTTGCCGCTTGAGGCGCCCGGTCATGTCTTTAGAAGGCCGTGGTAATACTCGGTTTCAAATATCCGGCCGTCAGGGAGGCAGTCGGCGGAGGTGGAGATGTTCAAGCAAATATGTATTTGCTTTACAAATCCTGCCACCTTGAAACTTTGGAAATTTTTTACTTATTTGTACGAGTTCCAGAAATATTTTTACCAGCAATCCTGCCACCTTGAAATTTTTGGAAGTGGTTACTTATGGCTAGAGAACGATAATCTTATTCTATAGTCCGTTCACGAAAGGTTGAGCACATAGTAGGCGTTTCTTTGTTTATCTGAAGTTGGCAGTATTTACTATTATAAAGTAAAATAAAGTCAACGTTGCCGAATGTACCTGGTCTCGTTCGACGAACTTGCGAGTTATCAGAGAACTCTATGCAATATTGACAACATTGCGTATCAATCTGACAAGAAAATAAAGAACATAACCTAAAATTTTAAATTGTTGATTGAAGTTTCTTGGGTTTTTTAGCACTAAGTCTTACCAGTAAATAGTCATTTACTTTTAATAAAATATATTGACTCCGACATATGTTTCGGCCTTATTATGGCCTTTTTCAAGGATAGTACAACCATCAATAATTCCTGTAAAATTACAAATAATGAACATCACAATGAATCAATTTAAAATTTTCCTACACTTACTATTTTCGTCAAAATATTACATTTTCAGTTATAAATATAAAACACAATTACACATTCTCACAGATATGACACAAACAAACATTGGTAAAGTTATGAACGTCAAATTAAATTTTCAAACTCAAGACGAATAAATATTACGACATCTGTATGGAATTTATAAGAGTGTAAATTGTTAAATTTTAGATAACTGTCTTATTCATGTTTATACTCATTGTTGGTTTTGTAGATGGAGTTACTTGAATGATTTTATTTGAAGTTGTTATATTTTCTTTTATTTTATCAAGTTGTAATATATTTGGGCTAAATTCTTGGTGTCCGTTTTGTCATTCATAGCCTCTTTATTCTTCTTTCCGGACTTGTAAGTTTAAGAGCTCGGTCAGCAATCTAACTCACAGGTGAAATTCAATTTGGGATGGTAGTTATTGAATTTATTTATAATGTCTTGTATTATCTTCAGGTGCTGCTGTGAGACAGTCGTCTACAAAACGTTTGAAAAATGGCACTTTGTATGTTAACTCTTCTATGACAGTTTCCTCTAAATCTTCCATTATTAGTTGTGCTATCACAGCTGAAATTGGAACTCCCATACCACATCCATTTATTTGAGTGAAAAATTCGTTTTTGAATTGGAAATACGAACATGAAAAGCATAGTTCGATAGCTTTTATAAACTCCGTTTTTGGTAGGTCTGTATGTTCCTTTATTTTTTCCCATTTTTTAATAACTATATCTTTTGCTACGTCGAGTGGTAAGTTTGTATACAAGCTGACAACATCCAAAGAGAACAGTTTTTCATTTTGTTTTAGTGATATTTTATCTATGAATTTCTTGAATTGCCAGGAATCCTTCACGTAATAAGCATTTTTCCTAGTATTGGAGTTATACAATTTGCTAAGTATTTTGAAAGTTTGTAAATAGGGCTTTGAACACAGCTGATAATTGGTCTAAGGGGTATTTCTTTTTTGTGTAATTTGGGAAGTCCGTAAATTTGGGGAGGGTTAGCATTATGTATTTTCAATTCATTACATAGTTTTTTAGGTAGAATATTCTTTTTTTCCCAAGATTTTATCAGTTCATTGTTTTTAGTTTGTATTATTTTTGTTGGATCTTGTTTCAGTTTTTTATAAGTTTCTTCGTCATTTAAGATATCATACATTTTTTTATCGTAGTCTCTTGTGTTCATTACCACGGTTTTGTTTGATTTATCTGGCTTAAGAACTGTTATTTCAGGGTTATTTTTAAGGAATGATTTTGTTTTTGATACTGTGATTTAATTTTAGTTGTTTCTTATTTAGTTTTGTATCTCTTCTTTTAAAATTAGTAATATTATTTACCACCTTATTTCGTATTTCAGCTGGGTGTCCTTATCGAATTTGTCAATTCCTGCTTCTATATTTGCTATGATATGGTGTACGGGAATATTCTGTTTTCAACTGGAACGCAGTATTTTGGACCCAAATTTAAAACTTCTTTAACTTCGTTTGGTAATGTTATATCAGAGATGTTCTCTATCCAATCTTTTTTTGTTTGCTTTTCTTCAATTTTATTTTTCATTCTGTTTATTTTGTTTATTGTTTTTGTTCTTATTTTATTGAAAAGTTCCTCCATTTTGTTATCCTGGTTTCCAATATTTTCTTTACCCTCTCTCCGTTATCATTTTCTAGAATGTTATTTGTTATATCAATTATGTTTTTTGAAGAATCCTGATGTTTTTGGAAGTGTCAGTAATAAGAAGATTAATCGTCTTGAATCGAAATGTTTTGAAAATTCTATCGAATCTTTTTTGGTGTTTTGGTCGGCTATCTTGATGTGTCCAACATTTAAGCTGAGGAATGTTGGTATGAGCTCTGAGTTTTTGCATTGCAACAGAAATATACGTCGGTTCTTCTGTTTTACTAATTTTGACTTCAATTTCTCAAGCTTTTTTATATTTTGTGATGTTCTAAAATTTTAATATACACAGTGGAATATGCCAAATTTCCATGGCCAACCGACGGCTCAACCTTTCGTGAACGGACTATAGGTTGGAAATATTCGGCCGTCAGAGAGGCAGTGGAGGCGGGGGTGTTACAGCAATTCCTACTACCTTGAAATTTTGGGAACTGTTTACTTATGGGTAGAGAATTAAAACTCGGTTTCAAATATCCGGCGGAGGCGGGGGCGTTCCAGCAATATTTCTACTAGGAATCCTGCTACCGAATTTGCTGGTAAATGCAAATGTGTCCAGTGGTGTGAAAGTTGAGGGGTAAACCTTTGTGCAAATTCAATATCTCCGCCACTGACTCTTCTAATAAAACCGGATAGGGTGCAAGAAAGTAGCTATTATTAGTGACGATGTGTATACAAAAACTTATTTCTGTTATTCGAATGGTTCCTGAGAAATTAGCGAAAAACTGAAAAAAATATCTGAAACGAAAACCCGGAGGAAAAAATCTACACTTGAATGTTGATACACTTATTTAGGAACACCCTGTATATTCATTTATTAATTTATCATGGTTTTCAAACTCACCCCTGTCACCACCGGTGAAAATGAATGCTTCTCCAATGGCAATTCCGCGTTTGACTGCAAGATATTATGGGTGTAAGGAAACAATAAGTCTCCGAAAAAGTCTGTGCTCTCTCTGGGAATTTGAGTAGGCATGTTATCGATACTGCATACCAACACACCCGGACCACTGAAGCTGTTGGTGTCTTTGTTCCTATCAGCATCGTATAAGCAGAATGGGTTGTCGATTGTCGTACACTCATTCATGAACTCGATTGATCCACCTATATGTAATCAATGAATCAACTTTTGAAACGGTTAATGGTTAATCTACCTAAAAAATAACTGATAATGAAAATGAACTAAACAAAAAGTGCATATAAGAACTACCTTGTGAGTGTGGTAGAGCCTATGTTAGAGAAAGTCAACCAAAGACTAACTAAACGGAGACTAGATGAGACACTAGTAGAACAAGCTTCAACGCCGTCTTTTTTTGTACAACATTACTAATTCGTGAAAAAAGCTCAATTGAAAAAGGAATCTGTATCGTAAAGATGCCTCAAAAAGAATTCTGTAGTGCACCTTTTGAATAGGTAGGTACACCCATATACAAGAGGCAAAAAGTTTTTTGAAATTCAATTTCCAAAAGGAAATCAGAAATGGATTCGTGTGCAAGTTATCGATGAGTGAGGAATTTATTTTCATGAAAATAATACCTGCAACGAATTTCCATCTGATTTTCTTTTGGAATCGAGAAATGAGGATCAATAATCAAATTCTGGATAGAATAAAAATTTATTAACTGAAATAGGTATCACCAATTGAAAATACAGATTTATTTCATAAATATCTAATCAATAAACTAATAATTGCATTGAAAACATTCCCAAAAACTAACAATAATGAATTCAATAATACAAAATATGAGTATTTACCGACTAAACTTATTCAATACATGAAAAACTTTTTGAAAACTACGAGTATCTTAATTCTTATAGTTAACAGAATATACATGTAAATTTTTATAATTACCTTCTTGCATCTCGATTTTCACATCCAATAACACAGCACGTCTTCACTCTTGCAGGCATATCGAAATTTATTATATTTCAAACATAGATTATAGAGTATAGATATATATATACTATATAATCTTTGATTTATATACTATATAATCTTTGATTTCAAAAAGAACGTGTCAAACCACTCCTTGTGTCAGTTGACAATTCAAAGGTTTTTTGATAATAATGATTTTACATACTTACTATTTTCTCGATAGGATTTCCATGAATGCAACGACATCTAACTATCAAATTGAAAATAATTTTTTCGTGTTTAGTCTCCTCCTCCGACAGATGTCGCGGAATATACGAGTGGCTCATCTATTTTATTAGTTGTCTATGAAGTCAACGTCCTTTAAATACAAATTAAAACATAAAAAATTAGCTTAACGGGGGGATAATGATAAGCGAATGGAGACGATAGGATTTTATGGGTTGAAGCTTCCATAATATTCGAAGAAGAAAAACTGGAACGAAGAAATTAAAGGAAGCTATTTTCATGTCACCGTTTTTTGATCTCAAAACAATCTGAACTCTAATAATAAAAAACCATCGTAGGGGAAAGGAGG
>CM024243.1:22375615-22436019 GCA_013421045.1 Propylea japonica | reverse complement strand
TAAACTACGGACTGTCCTGCTCGGAATGGCACAGTGGCTTCCAGGTAGTTTTTTTGTCAAGGAAATATCTCTATTGCTTGGCCTCAGAGCAATATTCCAGTTCGAGTGTTTTAGCGCTGTTGTTCCTAGGGAAACAGCTATCGTTTTGCCAAATGCCTGTAATATTCGAATTATGATACAGGAGTGGTACCATACGACTCGGTTGGACTCACTCATGAAGAAAAGGCGTTTCAAAGATGAAGGCGAAAGGATGAAGTTATGGCATTGAAATTCTAAGGCTTGGTTCGGAACCCGAATGTTGCGGTTGAATTCGTTAAAGGCCAAATTGGTTCAGTAGTTAGGGAGTTATTGAGATTTAAAAATTCTCACTATTTTACAATATTTCCGATCAATTTTGTTATACAAAAGAAGAATAGTGACAAAAATTTCGTGACGATCGTGCCACTATTAAATTTCGAAAACAATGTAGTATATTATGCAACGGGCGTATAATGATAGCTATTATTCACGAGGTGAAGTTTAGGCTACGAGACGTAGGTGAGTGGTCTAACTCACCAAGCGAGTAGCATACTATACTTTATCCACGATTGCTGACCCGAGTTACCAAAATGACATTTGGCAAGTAGAAACTACGCCATTAATAAAAATGAAACGATACACGCTTCAAGAACGCATTGAAATTATTAAAAATCACTATAAAAATGGTGAAAATTTGGCTGAGACCGTCCGTAAAACTCGAACCATTTTTGGGTCGTCGTGAAGCACCTTGTCGGACCGCAATAAAGAAATTGGTGGAAAAATTCGAGCTGTTAGGACAAGTTAGTGATGTGAAGAATAAAACATGTGCACATCACTCAAGAACAGCCGAGAATATTGTCGCTGTAGCCGAAAGTGTTGAAGAAAACCCAGGTTTGTCCATTCCTCGTCGTTCTTTGGAATTAGGCATTCCACAACCGTCATTACACCGTATTTTGCATGAAGATTTGGGTCTTAAGGCTTTTAAGTTCAGTTAGCACAAGAGCTCAAGCCGGCCGATCATCAACAACGTCGTGTTTTTGCTGATTGGGTCGCTGAAATGCATGAAAATGATCCGGAATTCCATCGAAAAATCATCTTGAGTGATGGGGCTCGAAAAACCCAAGAGTTATTGTTGAAAAGCCTCTCTATCTTCAACGTGTGACTGTTTAGTGCGGTTTATGGTCCGGCAGGGTCATTGGACCTTACTTTTTCGAAAATGAGGCTGGAGCAACTGTTACGGTGAATGGATTGCGGTATCGAGAGATGATTAATGATTTTTATGGCCAAAATTGGATAGTATTGATCTGGACAACGTTTTCTTTCAACAGAACGCGCTACGTGTCACACAAGCAACGAAACCATTGATCTTTTGCGGAAAAAGTTTCTGAACCGTGTTATCTCTCGAAGAGGTGATCACAATTGGCCACCGAGACCGACTTCTTCCTTTGGGACCACGTTAAAGAAGAGTTCTACGCCAATAGCCCAGCGTCGATTCAAGACCTCAAAGATAGAATTCGTGAGGCTATCGAGGACATAGGGCACCGATAACGGGCACCATAACGATTTCGTTATGGAAAATTTCATTAAAAGAATATGGACCTGTAAGCGTGGTCGTGGTGGTCATTTACCTGATTAACGGCATAACTTCTTCTTTTTAATGAAATAAACATCCGATCATTTATATTGAAAAACGTCATTTTCTTTGAATATCAAAATAACACCTCTTATTGGAAAAATCCTTTTAATGAAGCTAATGCGATGATTTTTTATTTTCCACTATTAACGGCATAATTTCTTCTTTTTAATGAAATAAAACCTTTTTCCGCCGACCTCGAAATAAAAGGTGCTTTTAATGTGTACGAAATTGAGCATTAATGACCCATTTTAATGCTCAATTTTTTTAGCCATTTTAATGTGCAATCCTCAGCAACGTACACAAAGTATTCAGAAGCACTACGAGAAATGTCAAAACTCTACATTTTTTTGGTCCTAACGGGCCTCCTTCAGAGGTTTTTTCATTATATGGTTGCAGGCTTCATTTTTAAGCATTCATATTTCTCGTCAATAATTTGGTTGTTTTTTTCGCGCCCGGAGGGTTATTGAATTGGTTCTAGATTAGTATGTCAAATAATCGATTCGCTAGGAAACTGAATTAATTGTTGTTCGTAGTATACATTTTTCATACGCATTTATTAAATCTCCATTTTGAAATAATTTTTTATCATCGATTGTTATATTCCTCTAGTTCATTTGAATCTCTTAGAAATACGCAAAACGCAAGCGCTACTTCCGCGCTCACGCAAATTCAATTCTCAGTCAGGTGACTTTGTCGCAGCCTTGATTCGTCCGCATTTCGCTTTACAAATTAGTTAGTTTTTCACCGGTCGCTGTGTGAATATAAACAAATGCCAAACATTGTTCAATTTCCAATAATTTTACGTTTGGAATCGCACTGTTGTTTGAAATTTCTCGAGTAATTCACTCGTTGAAATATTCTACGCAACGCATCATATTTGTCGCATTCATTCTCCTTCATTCTTTGTTGAAATATTATTGTTTTATACGCATTATCGTTCTGATAATTATTATTATGGCTGATTCACGTATGAAGAGGCCAAATAACAAGAGGCATTTCTATTTCTGAAATGGAAACATTGAAAGCCTTAGCCATTGCAGCTAAATCAGATAATCCAAACATACGCTCTTCAAAATTCGTTTCGGTGAAATCGATATTCTCAGGGAAGATTTCAATAAACAGCATAACAATATAATAACTGGATTATTAGCTGACGATAATTCAGACATGACAGCTGAGGAAATGATACGATCGCAGTTTCAAAACGATTTCTTTCTTGTAAAAACTATTTTTTCCGAACTTTTTGACTCCGATGAAATAGGGTTCAATACTAGTTCTAGAAAGCCAAGCCTATTTCCTCAGACGCATTCACCAAATATAAGATTACCTGAAATTAAGATTGGAAAATTTAATGGTGATTTCACAAAGTTTCCTACATTTTTGGATTTGTTCGACGCTCTTGTTCATAATAATCAGAGTTTGTCTGAAATTGAAAAATTTAATTATTTAATTTCATCTCTTGAGGGTCAACCCCTATCGTTAGTACGTACATTACCAATGGTTCGTGATAACTACACGATTGGTATGATTCGCTCGTACAACGTTATTCTAATAAACGTTTGAGGGCTCAAGCTCACTGGGAGGCGTTAGAAAGTTTGGCCAAAATTAATGCTAATAATGCGAGCTTTACGTCATTTACTCGATACCTTCACTGAACATTTGGCTGCTTTGAAACACATGAAATTCCGGTGGAAGAATGGGATTTCATCTTGGTTCAGATGTTGTTTAAACGCATGGATAATTCGTTAATAACGCGGTTTGAACTTGAGCATGGTTCTTCTGATATCCCACATATTCAGTTTTAATGGAATTTTTAAATAAAATTGTTGCGCCATAGAGTCGTTGAAAACTTCTACCCCTTCCGATAGCAAGAGGGCTAACTTCTCAAAAGTTACCACACATAATAAAAAGATAAATTCGCATTTTCAAATGTGAGGAATGATGCAGTTATAGCTTGTTGTCTTTGTAAGGAGTCGCACCAGCTTTCGCATGCCCAAATTTTTTGAAAAAATCCCCGAAAGAGCGCCACCTTCTGTAAAAATTCTCGACTCTGTTTAATTGCTTAAGTTCGGTTCATAGTTTGCGCAACTGTAAATCACTTAATACTTGCCGCGAGTGCAAACTAAGGCATCATACGCTTTACATATCTGGGGTCGAACAATTCATTAAATCAGCCTTCTACTAGTTTAGAAAATATTACGCCTAATACGGTGATTTCTGCCACAGGTGTTGTCAGAGAAACGCCGTTGTCTTGTTGGCTACAGCATTAGTTGAGGTATGTGATAGTCACGGGAATTTTCATGTTATGCGTGCGTTGATTGATAGCGGCTCCATGATGTCATTCATTTCAAAAAGGGCTTCAAATATATTAGGTCTACCGAAACACGTATAGAGGTAAAGATTCAGAGTTTGAATTCTTTGGAAACAAGTTCAAATTATGGTTATATTATCTTCTTTGCGACCTGTTAATCAATGTGAGCCTGTTCTGATATCTGACGCCGTCGTTTTAGATAAAATTTGCGACGAATTGCCTCAAACTAAAGTTTGTTCGAAAGCTTTTCGCCATTTGACATTTGAAATCTGATTCGCATTTTCACGAACCTGGAAATATGATTATTGCTGGGCGCTGATGTTTTCTCTAAGATTGCTCTAGGGGAAGTAATTCACGGGGAGACTGGCACACTCGACGCGATAAATACCAAATTTGGTTATATTGTTATGGGTAAAATCGCTCCGCAATAAACTCAACACAATTTTCATTTTTTGTATCTAGTCCTGAGCAGACTTTAAATCAGGATCTTCAAAAGCTTTGGGAACTTGAAGGTTTACCATCAGACCCTGAGAGTTCGTGCCACGACGACGAAGTGTGCGAAAATATATACAGGGTGACCCAAAAACGCGATGATACTGGGAGGTACATTGTATCTCTGCTTTTTTCCGGGAAATCGGGATCTTGCTCTTTCTCGTTTTTGAGTCTTGAAAAGCGCTTATTGAGGCAACCTCAACTTTATGCTCTCTATCGAGATTTCATGCGTGACTATTTGGAAGCAGGTCATATGGAACCCATTGAGAGCTCTACAGTTCCTCCTCATTCCTACTACTTGCCACACCATGGCGTCCTTAAGGGCGAGGGAACTTCCACAAAAATTAGGGTTGTTTTTAATGCTTCTAGCAAGTGTCCTTCGCAGTTGTCGTTAAATGATCACTTGCTAACAGGACGAAAACTTCAAAGTGACATCTTTTCCATACTTTTACGCTTCAGAGTACATGAATTCGTTATCTGTGCGGATATCAAACAGATGTATAGGATGATCGAGGTGAGCCCTGAACACCAAGATTATCAGCGCATTATATGGAGGTTTTCCCCTGACGATATCATTCGAGATTTCAGACTGCGCACTGTTACTTATGGTATATCAAGTGCTCCTTTTTTGGCCCTTCGTACATTAAAACAGTTAGTAATGGATGAAGGAGCTAATTTCCCTCTCGCCGTTCAAGCTCTTGATAGAGATACGTATATTGATGACGTCGTAAGCGGTTGTAAAACCATTGAAGACGCACGCGAATTAAAATCGCAGTTGATTAATTTGTTGTTGTGGGTGGATTCGAGTTGAGAAAATTTTCTTCGAATAATCTTTCTATTTTGGATGATCTTCCAAAATCGCATCTTTCTTTCAATGAAAAATTTTTTGAATCCGCTGAAGAGGATGCTTCACTACGCATTTTAGGAATGCAATGGCACCCCTCTGCGGACGCATTTCGGTTTTCTGTTCGTTTTATCGATCGAAGATGCACAAAACGTCATTTGCTGTCGGAATTGGCTAGAATATATGATCCCATTGGGTTTCTGGGGCCTGTTACATTTTTTCTGAAAGTATTGATTCAACGCATTTGGGCCGCAGGAATAGGCTGGGATGATGACCCCCCTGTCGAAATATTTCGTCTATGGGACAGATATAAGACAGAAGTCTCGCAGTTGTCAGACCTTCAGATTTCAAGAAAGCTGTTCGTGGGAGAGTCTGATGCTAAATATGAGTTGCATGGCTTTAGTGATGCGTCAGAGAAGGGTTACTGTGCAATCGTTTATATTCGTGTTGTTTGTGATCGCCAAATATATTGCAAATTCTTGTGTTCCAAAACAAAAGTTGCTCCATTAAAGAAAATTACTATACCCCGATTAGAATTGTGCGCCGCCGCTCTATTGTCAAATCTTTTATCATTTGTTGAAAATACTTTACAGTGTCAGATTTCATTCACCAATACAGTTGCATGGTCAGATTCCAAAATAGTTTTGAGTTGGATTCAAGGTCAACAGCATAAATGGCCCATTTTTGTGGCCAATCGAGTTTCCCTAATCAAGTCGAAGATCCCTTACGCAAAGTGGTGTTACATTCCCACAAAAAATAATCCTGCCGATGCAGGATCCAGAGGGCTGTTGCCATCTGAGTTTATGTGCAATGAATTATGGTTCCGTGGACCTTCAGTTCTATGGGAACAGTTTGAGTTGCCTAACCTTAGTGATGATCACGAAGGGGAAGTGCTACTCGAACCTGTATCTTTTCTCGTCACGCAACCGCCTAAAGATGAATTTTATATTCTCACTGAGAAATTCTCTTCGTTTTTTAAACTTGTTCGCACTACTGGTTTCATTTTGCGTTTCAAACACAATTTGAGCCATCCCAAGTCTCAACGAAGAATTGGTTGGTTATTCTCATCAGAACTTAACGATGCACTGTTGACGCTAGTGAAAAGCACCCAAAGCTTCGAGTTTTTCAAGGAGTTTCGATCAAAGATTTTTTCGAAACCTCTTCGCCGCCTCAATACTTTCGTTGATGATTTCGGAGTTTTAAGGGTTGGAGGTAGGCTAACGCATTCTTCACTAAATTATGAGGCAAAACATCCATTACTTCTACCCTGTAAAAGTCCTCTAACTACATTGATAGTCCGCTATTACCATGAGAAATATCTTCATGCTGGTCGACGAACATTAAATTTTTATTGGCTCAACGTTTTTGGATAATATCTGCAAAGAGAGCTATTTTTTCTTGTATCTCAAGGTGTACGCGTTGCTTTAGGTCTAATCCTCGGACTTTTCAGCCGCCGATGGCAGATTTGCCTCGATTTAGAATCACTCAGTTGAAAGCGTTTTCCCATGTGGTGTTGACTACGCTGGTCCTTACCCCGTCTCCATGAGTAGACATCGTGGAATAAAAACGACCAAAGCGTATATATGTTTGTTCGTATGTTTTAGCACCAAAGCAGTGCACTTAGAGCTCGCCTCAGATTTGTCTTCTGAAACATTTTTGGCTGCTCTACAGCGTTTTATCTCCAGACGTGGTCGATGCAACCACATATATAGTGATTGCGGTACAAATTTTGTCGGTGCCTACCGTGAAATCAATAGTTTTATGCGTGATGCTGCATCTCGCGAACAAATACAGTGGCACTTCAATCCACCCTCTGCGCCTCATATGGGTGGACTTTGGGAAGCCGGTGTGAAATCCGTTAAAAACCCATCTCAAACGAGTATTAGGAGAACAACTTCTCTCTTATGAAGAGTTTTCCACGCTCTTGTTTTGGTAGAATCATTTTAAACTCTCGTCCTCTAAATTCGCTCTCCTCTGATCCTGAAGACGTGCACGCGTTAACGCCAGGACATTTCCTCACGCTGGAGCCTCTCTCCAGTCTGCCTGTACCTGATCTAACCGATTTACCAATGAATCGTTTAAGTCGTTGGCAGTTGTTACAAAAGCTACATCAGAGTTTTTGGACTCGGTGGTCCAAGGAGTACCTTCACACACTGCAACAACGCTCCAAGTGGTTGAACTCTACTGATCCCCCAAAGGTGGGAATACTAGTACTGATTAAGGACGATAATAACCCTCCCTGTCGCTGGTCTATAGGGCGAATTGTGGCCTTATATCCCGGTACTGATAATGTACCACGAGTTGCGTCTGTTAAGACTGCTAAAGGCGTACTCGATAGACCTTTAGTTAAATTATGTCCTTTGCCATCCTAAAGGGATATATCAGTGTTTATTTGTGAAGTTTGCAACCATTTCAATTTTGTTTTTCAATTTATATATTGTTCTCCTCCAAACCAATTTTTTTTTGTCATTTTCTCGCGCGCGGAGGATGTTGTGTCAGCAACACACAATGCAGATCTTCATATTGTGAGTTGCTGAATTATAAATGTCCAAGTTTATTTGGAAATACGCGCATATGTAATTAACTTTTTTGTGTATGACAAGAACAATCGTCTTGAGAAATTGATGAAATATACATCAAGTTTCGCCGCTTTTCCGCATTTTTCCGCATTTTGTTGAATATCAATCGTAAATTTGTTTAAATAACGATTAGTGATATTTTCGCTGGTTCATATCGCAATTTTTTGGAACCAATCATTTGAAAGTGCATTAAACTGTTAGAGACAGTGGTTTAGAATAAGTTGACTTCGATTGAAGTCAGAAAGAACAGTTTTCCAGTATATGGAAAGTGACCTGTTTACTTTGAGGGATCCCTCCAGGCCTGCCAGTTCAAGGAAGCCCCAGCATCCATAGTCAGTGGTAAGACATTTTACATTCAGTTTCTTACTGTTCTGAAATCTGTGATTGTGTCTGCTTTCGCAACATCAACGTAAAATACAGTCCACACTAGCTCTACGTATTAAATACGGAAAAACGCCAACAAACATAGAAACATAGAAATTCCTTTACGTCAAATTATGTCTTGTGCGAATTGAGAATGTATTTTAATCAAGAACTTATACACTATTCATGTTGAGATCGTCGGAAAAATCTTGTAATACCTAGGTTATTAATCGAGCGACTAATGGTCTCGATCTATTAACGCGTTCGCTCGCTCACGCATTAAAATATCTTGACCATTAGTCGCTGTCTTTATCACCTAGTTTATTAAATAACTATTAATGAAGCTGATGTGATGATTTTTCAACGTAACTTTAGAAATGTTCACAAAATTTCATAAGTGTGTGCCTACTCACTTATCAATATCCTCTTTCATTCCAGAAAGCAGGGCTTTCCTAAACCAATCACATCTTGATGCTACCACAACCCTGTGGGCTCTTATTACACATGTTTCTCTAACTGAAGGAGGAGTAGATTCATCCATAGGGTCACCTTCTGCATAATTCATTATTTCAAACTCCATATCAGTATTCGTAGAGTTCTTATACTGTTCAAACAAATTTTTTGATAGTGTACTCTCAGTACATTTCGGAGGAACACAAAGGGACTCTACTAAATTTAGCTGCAACAAAGATTCATTAGGTTAAAAAATAAGTCATTTTGAAATCTCCAACCTTATGAGTGTACTTTTCAAGATTTCCAGAATCTTCTACATGTTTTGGTGAGGCATCCTCATTTGAAGGACTTGAATTGGGTTCCAATACCCCTAGATTCTGCAAAGAATGATTGAAAGTATCTCTTTGCACCAATTCACAGACACGCGATGCAGCTTCTTGAAGTTCGTTTCTGTGAGTGGCCATGAGTTGCATGAAATTTGACACTTTACTGGTACATGTTTGGAAGAAAAATTTGAAGTCTCTCCACGCCAAAATTTTGTCTCGGTAATCCATCAGTTCTTCTAGGCGCACCATGAAGAACATAGGCATCTCGTCAACAATTTCTTCTATATTCAAAGATATAGACCGCACCTTCTGAGCGTTTGACATTTCCATAAAACTCCTCCTGAAAATTCGGTAAGTATTAAATAGCTCTATGTCCATGTCCTGTATATTAGGAGTATTCAAATAACAAATTGTTTTTTATAATTTATTAGTATTTCCATATTTCATCTACCTTTTCTGCTTCAGTAATTCATAACTGCAGTTATTAGTCTCACTGAACTTTCTGAGAAATTTAACTTCCTTCTGATATAGAAAATATGTACAAGAATTTCCAAATGATGATCTAGATTTGTTCAGTTCTTCAACATCTAAAAGCGTAATTATTCTTTCCAGAGCTTCATCTATGTGCATCAGTAATTCTGTAAGCATGTCTAATATTCCTGACACCTGAAATATTGATCAATATTGAATTTTCAGTGATTTAATCACAGCTAATTATTAAAAAAAAATTCTTTGCAATCAGAATTTTCCAAATAAACAAATACAAAAAGTAAAAATTCAATGATAAATTCAAATAAAAAAATAAACGAAGTTTATTCTGTGTATCAACATACAGTTATCCTCACGGAAATATCAACGAAACAAATGAATCTATTATATAAATTTCTCATTACAAATTTCAATACATTGATTATGTAACAATTAACTCTCAAGTATAACTTGAGAAGTTATATACAGTAGACTTTAGCATTGAAAATGACATTCTGAGCACATCAAAGATTAAAACAGCAGAACACATCAGCGATAGAAGTAGAATATATACAAGGTGTCCAGGCGATTGACGTCAATAATTTTATTATTTTGGCAGCTAGGTTTGAAAAATTCATATCTTCCTATGCAGTGAGTATTTTGCAGTTTTTTTCAACATGGTCGTCCGGAATGTTGCTTCAATAAAAAAATTATTCAGCTTCCTGAAATTACTGCAAGTTACCCAAAAAAGGCTTGATAGCTAGAACTTCAGCTTTCAGTAGGATGTACTCAAACATTCATTTTCGATTTAGAAATACAAAGAGGTGTTTTTTTTAAACTTTTGGCTAAGTTTTTAATTCTTCTTTGTATTTCACTAGTTTTCAACTTGTTCACTATTTGTTTTCGATAGCTGAACTATCTGTAATGATGTGAAATGGAAAAAAACATATCGAAATACCTCTCCATTTGTAGAAATGGCACTAGAAAAACCAATCGCGCTTGGAAATTCTCTAAAGATACAAAAACAATAAAAATCTTGGAATCCCAGAAACTTTTACTAATGTCGAAATTTGGGATAAGAGAGGACCACAGTGTCTATCTATTGTTACAAGTTTATGCACTGTTTCAGAGACAGCCTTTAAATAAGGGCGGCAAAACCTTAACCTGACGCGGGCGGCATATACCCTAGGAACAACCCTACATACCACCTCACACCACTGCGGGTGATCAAAAATATACTACCGCTACGCCTACCGGTCAACCACCTTCTTGACGATTACAGCTTAGTCCAGAACCGCTCAATAATGTAGTACTTATAAGAAATTACAACTTACCTCTGGAACTAAAAACGTAGCAATTTCATTTTTCTGATAGGGATTCATAGACCCATAAGATCCCTTCAGAATCTCCAAAAACTGGGTCATTTGGGTAACCAAAACAAAAAACCTTGTCTTTCCATAAAGAATGATAGCATACTGTTCATTTTTGTTAAGATCTGGTTTCTTCCTATTGTACAGGTTGCAGAGTTCAATAAGTTTAATAAACCCTGAAAAAAATTGATATTTAAAAAAATTAAAGAAAACCCCTGAGCAGGAGCTTTTGAGCACTCGTTCTTTTGTTGAGCAATAAGACTATTACCTCAAATTTTTTATGGGATTTGAGATTGATACCAAATATATAAATGCAGAATCTCAGGAAAATCGGAAAAAAAGTTGAAGCAATCTAGTTGCCATTTCCGATGGCCCCTTCAATCATCTGCATATGCGCAAACTTGAAATTTGACAAGACGTGAAAAATTGAGGTTATGATTTTTAGTTATTTTTATTTGACAACTAGTAATTCAAACTATTCGAGGTTATGTTTTGGCGCCTGCGCAGTGAATTCATTGGGCCATTGTACCACGTGATCGCTGCTTCAATTTGTTATAGAAGTTTATATATGGGCTTATTATGAGCATCTTGCATATGACCGCAACATTTCATTTCGATGGGTTTCGTTTTGTCTGAGATATTGATAAACAAAATTTCGAATGGTCATTTTTATGGAACACCCTGTACGATTTGGCTGAGTAACGAACTTAACCGAGCCATTTGGGAACCGAATTCACCCTGGAAATTTCAAGTCTCTAGGACAATCCCTTCGAAAGTTATTGTGCTAACGGCCGGACGGACCCACGGACAGAATTGAATTTGACCACGAATTCGTCGTCAGGTAGTAGAACCCTATCGTTTAAGACCATTTTCGGCTCAAAATTCGAAAATTACAGACATTTGGGCAAAATGATATAGGGGACTCGTTTAAGGAGAACGATCAAAAATGAAATAAAAGAAGAAAATTTCACTTACCAACTGCGGCATCTCTAATACAGTTTTTTATCATACAACATAGCTGATCAGGATTTGCTATTAAATATTCCACTGCCAATGAATGCTTTGGTTTAATATGTTCAACAAGTTTATCAATAGATTCGTGTATTTCATTCACTAGGCTTATAATTTCTGTAAATGAATATTGTAAAAATTGATCTACAGGGTGATTTTTTTAAGTGTTTCATTAGACGTTTTCGAGGAAGGAACTGTAATACAGATTCAAGATTTTGGACTTTCGTTTTAGAGTACATGAACTTTAATTGTAAAATATTTTCAAGAAGAATCTACTTCCGGTTTCACCGGAAACGAATGTAACTTCGTTATTTCAAATGCAACACCCTGTATATTTATACATATTCGAATTCTTCGTTCAATTCTACACAGTTTTGATGTATGATATGTGCAACCACTCAAGCGTTTCTTGAATTATAGCCTGATTATCAAATTTTTTGAAAAAAAGGTTGTCACAAATTAGTGTCCATATCTTCAAAATCCCTCATTACAAGAATTTCTTTTTGCGAAAGTGGAACAAAAGAAAGTACGCTGATGCTGTTTCTTGTATAACTTATGAGGAAATATTATACAGGGTGTCTGACAAAGGGCCCCAAAGTGAGCCTCAATAAAACTATGAAATCTTACTTTTTTCAAATGGCAACCCTATAATTTTGTAATTCCAATTGATTGCTCGTCAAAAACCAGTTATGGTGTCCCGAACATTTCATCCCTCTAAAATAAGTATTTTTGCCGTTATTCAATAAAATTCGAATTTCACGATTAAAGACAGGTTTCGCACAGTTTGTAAACTTGCATTTTTGAAGTAGGCTATGTTAGGAACTGTCATTCTTACTTTTTCTTACAGATCAAGCACTAAGCAAAACATGCAATAATAATTTCACTGTAATGATATACCAAGGGTATGTTCTTTATTTGCGGCAAATGTAACAAATTCCTAGAAAAGGTAATTAGAAATTCAACGAACGAAATTCACATTTACTGACTTTTTTTGTTAAAGATGGTAAATGTGGATTTCTTTCGTTGAAAGTTCTGACTGCCCTTTCTAATATTTTGTTACATTCACCATAAACGAAGAACATATTCAATACATCACTGTTAATGTAATTCATATTTTGCATAGGGTCCGATTAATCAAAAAAGTTTAAATGACAGTTCTCTAAAATGCATTATAAATCAACAGACTAATGCTGACTAAAACTGACAATAGTCTTCTTGAAAACTTCTATCCTAATAAATCTATGGTTAGATTGATTCAATCCTGAAATTCGAATTTTATTCAATAACGGCAAAACTACTGATTTTAGGGGCATGAAATGTACGGGACACCCTAACTGGTTTTTGACCAGCCATCGATTGGAATAACAAAATTAGAGGGTTGCCATTTGAAAAATGGAGATTTTATAGTTTTATTGAGGCTCGCTTTGGGGCCCTTTTTGAGACATCCTGTATAATATTTCCTCAAAAGTTATACAAGAAACAGTATCAGCGTACTCTCTTTTGTTCCACTTTCGCAAAAAAAATTCTTGTAATGAGGGATTTTGAAGATATGGCCACTAATTTGTGACAACCTTTTTTTCAAAAAATTTGATAATCAGGCTATAATTCAAGAACCGCTTGAGTGGTTGCACATATCATACATCAAATCAGTGTAGAATTGAACCAAGAATTCGAGTATGTATAAACATACAGGGTGTTGCATTTGAAATAACGAAGTTACATTCGTTTCCGGTGAAACCGGAAGTAGATTCCCCTTGAAGATATTTTACAATTAAAGTTCATGTACTCTAAAACGAAAGTCCAAAATCTTGAATCTATATAACAATTCCTTCCTTGAAAACGTCTAATGAAACACTTAAAAAAATCAACCTGTATACATTACTTCCAACTTACCTTTCCGCAAAGCTTCATTTTTCAGATATGTTTGACATATTGAAGATAATTTATTTAAGAATGGATGATGGTTTGCCGTTGATAAAACTTTTTGAGCCGTCTCTTCATTGAGGTTTTCAGGTAGGCATTCTGTGTACATGAAATATAAAATATTGCCCAACACATCTTCTGAGAGATTGGATAGAGGATGAGATTTCGAATGCCAGTCTATTCCATTTCCAATAATATTCAGGATTAAGGAGTGCACATGAAACTGTGAATGTCGATAATTATTAGCTTGCTGTTGATAATTCATGCAGATGAATTAAATCATTTACAAATCATATTATTTCAAATATTTTCTAGCAGAGGAGTTTTTTCATTATTTTCATATTAATTTAAGAATGACAACTATCGTTTGAGTTTAAAGTACCATGTTTTTCAATTGTTTAAAAATATTATATTCATTCCACAATAAAAATTACCTGTTTCTTGTTATTGGAAACCAAGGTAAGATCTGAAAAATAACCTTCCTCTAAGGCAGGTAACAAGCTGAAGGGAATTTGATACTTTTCTTCTGAAATTTCATCAGGAACTCTTTTACAATATAAGGTATATAAGCCATCAGCTCGGAGTATAACTGTTTCTTTAGGCTTTCTCTGATCACTCTGAAATTTCAAAATTATACCTAAATCTCAACTTGATTAAATTTTTCTGTTACGAACCTCAAATTCAATTATTTGACCCTCATATTCTCCAAATCTAACCCATGATGATTCATGTGAAGAATATAATGGTGCATTTGTATCGTATATTGAACAATTGAAGAGTGGTATTGATTTCAGTTCTTCCGGTACATACCATGTAACATCTCCTTTGGGATCTAAATGAAAACGAATTCTGAAAAAGAATTTACCATAACTAATAAGGAATTATTCCAAAGATTATATTTCACAAGAAAATGCTGCATACCCCTTGAATGAGTTTTTATCTTGGCAGGGTTCATACCGGGTGACCTGAAACGATAATACACTTTACTTCAATCTCTTCAATCATTAATAACATAAGTTGTAACATATTTCTTGTTGTTGTACCTCCCAAGTTCCAACAAATCCACTAGAAGACATAATTCTTTAAAATACAACCATATCAAAGAATATTGAAAACTCAAGCATTATTTCTGTCAAAGTTGAATGATTTATTTCCTTGCATCCATTTCAGAAACATTTAACATATTTTGATTTCATGGAATATTTAAAAATATTGATAGACGAAGATTTCATTTTACATTAGAAAAATTGCTGCGCAAAGTTGAATAAATGCAAACACCGTCAGTTGTCAAATTCATGTCTGTTATCTATGGTTCAAGCACAGAACACATGTATTCTGTGGTTCAAATGTCATGGTTGAACCACAGAACATGAAGGTTCATGCCGTTCATGGATGTTCTGTGCTTCATGGCACCATTATTTCTATTGGCGATTGCAGTTAACTAAACTCCCCCTGGCGGCAAAATATCGCACTAAGAAAACAAGTATACTTGACGAGTAATCCCATAAGAAATACATGGGGATGGTTTTTGATTGTGCGATTTTTCATTTAATTCGCTTTAATTTGTTAAATGACTAGACTTTTCTGAACAGTAGACTTGATGTTGAAATTATCGAAAGGTATTTATACGAGAGCTATTCAGATAACATATTATTTACGAATATATGTATTCATTTTTAGGTTATAATCTATCTCGAATATAAGCAGATTTATCTCAATAATTATGGCTGGTGAAATTATTTCTTCATTATGAGAGAACAGGAACAAAGTAGCAATATTAAAAGACTAACAAAATGTAACACTAGCTGTTGTGTTATCAATTCCTCGTCAAAAAAGGTAGAAACAGGACTTTACACTTTCACTAATTTCCTTATAAGGAATGAGAGGAGATTATTCATATAACTGATATTCTTGGAGTAATACAAAATTGACAGACAAGAAGCCTGGGTGAGATGACTGAGGATAGGGAAAAGCTGTTTCAAAAAGCATGTGTTTTTTGCTCCCGTCAGTTTCGAGAGAGTGATTATTTTGCCACAGGTCTGTTGTGAATTAATTGTGTGAAATATTATAATGATTAATCCATTTTTTCAGGTTCAACACTTGAGTAAATGAAATCTCTTAAGCTAAAAGCTACTGCTGTTCCATCTCAAATTAAACGCTAAGTAAATATTCACAAGAAATCGAGGCTGAACAAAAATTGAGGAATACCCTAAAAACATTTAATCCCTCAATCAACTACTTGTAGAAGAAAGAGGGAAGAAATTTCTGATTTGACTGAAGAAGAACAATCTGCTGTGCATGCGCTATTCAATATGCAATTTATGATATTGTTTTTCAGGTGTTAACTATCAATCACCGTTTCTCTGTAGCAAGTTGTTTTCTCACATTTAAATTTTAGCCTATATTTGTACTCATACATCGTCAGTTTACTGCCAAAACAAGCTAAGTACATTTTTACCATTTTTGCGATAAGTGCATTTTCCCAACCATATTCGATATATAAAAGTACTGCATAAACCAGATAACTGTTGTACAACTGAAAAGTACTAAATCTTGAAGCCTTGTTTCGGAAATAATTTTTTTGCTGAAAACTGAATAGCTCAAATAAGTTGAGTGCATAAAACTAACAAAATGTTACTTATCTGGTTTTGGCAGTAAGCTGACGACACATTGTTTTCGATATAGTATATCTGTGATGTTCTATATGTGGAATATTAAATTATTCAGGAAAGTAAATGCAATCCTTTATTGATTACCACAAATTACATGTATCTCTTATAATGTAATTAAATGTTATACTCTCGATCAAGTCCTTAGCAAAAGTTGATCACATCTAAAAGTGGCTGAGTCATCGCATTCTTTATTGGCAACCACAGGTAGTGCTCTCCATCCTTTCCTATTTTATATTAAAAATATCAACAGTCAGGTTTTGTGACCAACGATGAGATACCTACTTATGTTTACTGAGTGCTCTGCTTCAGACACCCGAGAATTATTTCGGAATTTAGATTTGAAGCATTTCATATATCTTATCGGGCAGGCCTTGTAATCTTTCTGAATTTGTTTCTTCTGAGATTTCTAATAGCACTCAGCATCTGTTCCTGACTACTTATCCAATTTCTGAAGATCTACCCTGAAATCAAAAAAGAAGACGGTGGTCAAACTCAAATAGTTTTCATTTTAGCTAATTTTCGAATTAATTGAGTAAATTTAAAAAACTGATTTGTTTACCCTGATGGATTAAGCTGGACACAGCACAATTAATGGTTCAATACCTCACTCGAAGTCCTTCAATTCACCACTTTAATATCCAATAAATCACTCCAAACGAAATATTAATTTATAAATATCCAAAACAAAGCATTTAAAAATACCCTAGCGGCTAAACACCGAACTAAAAAACAGTATCTGTTTACATTCTTCAGCGCCCTCAACGTTAGCTGGAATCGCCAATCATTGTTTAGGATAAACAATGTTTTTAATATACAGGGTGTTTCACGAACAAATTCATTTGCGACAGTGTAAATAATATGTTGAAAACTATTTCGTTTTGCATGCGTTTGTCTGAGTTCTCTCAGTTATTATTTGTTTAAATATTTAACATTTTTCCCTTAGGGCTCACCCTCACAGGTTGAGAATGCTGCCTCAAGTAATGATACGGGCATTGTTTAAACTCCTTAAACAATGATACGGGGCAACACACATCGGCGTTCAGTGTTTACTGTAAATCGAAAATTCCATATATTCTCATCAAAGTCGAATTTTGGCGATGTAACTACAGCTTACCATAGTTACATAGTTGACAGTTAATACACGTAAATACACGTATTTTCTGTCAAATGATCACGTGATAGTTAGATAGTTACATGTAACCAGAGAGTAACTTGTCTCAGTTGTCTCTGATGTAACCACAGCTCAAATATTGATGCGAGTGTGCCATTACTTCAAAGCAGCTTGTTTGAAAGAGTATTCGTAGATTCTGAGAAGAATTTGGCTTTTTGAAAAATCGATGTACAGGGTGTTTTATAAGATGTGGAATGAAAAATATAATTTTTTTTAGATCGAACGAGCTCGATCGACAAGTCATGTTATGCCCATGTCATAAAATACATAGAGCATCCTGTATCATCAATATAATTGGGACATATTTCAAGCAGTAATTCAGACTCACCAAAATGTCTTGCAAGCCTTTACGATAATTCGCGAAACGCCCTGTATAGGCATATACAGGTTTGGAAATTCACATCTGAAATATACGATATACAATGCATCAGACAGAGAATTCTTCCCTCCAGTTGCACAGATGAATAGTCGAGACAATCACTTGCTGTAACACACTGAATTCAGTTGTCTCACTTCATTATTCTACTCTTGTCTCTCTCTTATCGTTTAGAGGAGCGTAATTCTTTAGTATGGTAGGCAACAGTAAATACTTGAATCGAGTATTACGGGCAGCCTGACAAATTAAAAATTCTATACGTGTAGTGCGGGTTCCCTACCATACTGCGATAAGAGAGAGACAAGACTAGATTATTGCACAGTTGAATTCATTCAGTTATCGCACTTGATTATCTCGCCTATCTGTGCAACTGGAGGGAAGAATTCTCTGTCTGATGCCTTGTATATCGTATGTTTTCGATGTGAATTTCCAAATCGGTAGACATGTTGTATTATTGGTTATCTGAATCTCTAAAAAAATCGATTTATATGAACTCTTATCTTTCTGAGGTCTACCCCTTCAGCAGCGATGGAATGTCTGCTGGGTCTCCCTCCTTTGCACCTAGTTGTGAAGGAGGTGGCTATGAAGACAGCTCTAGGAATCTGGGAACGGGGACAATGGCGCGATGGAGGACTCTTCACTGGGCACGCAAGGGCCCTCAAAATGGTTAAGGATGCTCATGCTCCCATTCTCCAAAGAGGTGACCGCGCGGGCACTAAGTTCTACTTCGACGAACCCTACAGAGTAATTGTTCCTGACAGAGACCTATGGTCTTCAACAAACAGGCTTCTTAGTCCTGATGGTCCCACCTGGTTCACTGATGGCTCTGTCACAGCAACAGGATTAGCATTTGTTGGTCCGGAGCCTGCGCTGCCAATCTGTCGCACATCTGTCAGAAGTTTCTTCAGGAACTGGCTGAACAGGGAATTTTCCTCGGAATGGAGCGCAAGGTGGGCCTGAGGTGGTCGAGGATTCTCATTGAGAGACCGTCCTCGCGATCTGAGGTCAAAAGACTTCTGTTGCTGGAGAGGAAACAACTCAGTCTGGTGACTGGTCACCTGTTTAACAAGCATTTGAAGAGAATGGGATTGACAAGCTGCTCCCTATGCCGGTGGTGCAGGAGTACTGATGAAACGGTTGAGCATATTTTGTTAAACTGTGGGAACCTTACTGAGTTAAGGTCAACACACCTAGGAAATCCAACACCTTCTATACCTATGGTGAGAGGGACCACTCCTGGCAGGCTCGCGACATTTTTGTCTTCGTATCTGAGTCTCTATAGAACGATGCGGGTGAACAATGGGCTACTAGGCCTCTGTTCGGCCGGAAAGGCACCGCACAGAGAAGAAGAACTCTTATCTTGCCCATCTGCCTCAACAAGATTTTTCACTTTCAAATAGTGAAGAAATGACAATGGAAATAATCTTTGCTCATTCAAATTGAAGAAATTATGACTCAAAACAGACAATTTTTTTACTCATCTTTTGTATAAATTCAGCCTTTTTTCCAAAGCAATAAATCTAGTATAATTGACAGTTCGCTGTAGAATTTGTTTTCAAAATACATATTTCAGATTTACAGTAGGGACTCGATAATCCGGAGAACGATAATCCGGATATTTACTAGTCCGGATTGCAGTCAAGATTGTATTATGTCCTTATAATCCGGATTGCAAGACTCAATAATCCGAATTTCCGATCGTTGCATACGTGGTTTACGGTTCTAACTTGTCGTAACTCAATTTCTATGACGACGATCGGGCGTTCTTTTGGTATATAATAGTGCACAATGGTATAAGACAAAAAAAGTCAGATAAAAATAATTAATTAGTGAAATGGAATGGAATATTTCTACCTCCAAACCATACAGCTTTGATACAGCATATGGATCATAATAATATTAAATTAACAAAACTTAAATACCGAAAAGGCCTTTTAGCACATATTTTTTCGATCCTCGAAGACGGGGATAATGTTAGCAAATGCATTTAAAGCATAGATCAATTCGATGCAGTCTGTTTATTCCATAACTCATGGCAATTACTGATATTCAGCTTCTGAAAGATATAAGGAGAAAGCTATTGTTCAGCATTCTTTTTCCCTTACAGTTGAAAACGTAAAATATCTAATTATTCCAAATAATATATTTGTTTTATGGTTTCGATAATAAAGCCTATTTTTATTTCAACCGTTTTTTTTAAATTGCATCTTTACTAAATTGTAAGACGCGGTATTCAGATTCCTCATTAATCCGGATCATCCCTTGCATTAATTGATCCGGATTATCGAGTCTCTACTGTATTTAGTGTTCCGTATATCCAAACAGTCATTGTTTCTTCCTCATCTGAGGATCCTTCAGTTAGATTGTGAGGCGTCTCTTGTGATTTATTCTAGAGGAATTTATAAGGTTTGAAGAGTGCACACTTATTTCTTTAATCATTAATCGATTAAAATATTTTAATGATACATCAAATCTTATCACTAAGAAATAGCTTAAAGTTTAATGGTACTTATTTATTCGCTCTTATCTTTATCTTCTATAGGTCTCCCTTCACTATCATATTCTTGTTCCTTAAAAGCAATATAAACATATCCACATATTATTAGATTTACTGTAAGAACTGCTGCGGCAACTGACCAAATAACATTGGAAAATCCTGTGATGCCATAATCTCGTAGAGTATACTTGGTTGCAAAAAATGCCCCAAATGGCAAAGAAACCATCAGGAATGAGAAAAAAAGTAACAGTAGAATGGCCTTGTTTTCTTGTTTTTTGTGATTCGGATGCAATACTCTAATTTGTTCTGTATTGGGAATAATATTCTCTGTGGATTCCATTCTAATGCTTATCAGCTATAAAAGAAATTTATATTAGCCGTTTCTCGAAAAATTCATAAGTTTCGGCCTTTTTCTGAAACTATTTTATCATTTTGAATACAAAAATCTTTTTGAGAAGATAAACAAAACAAACAGCAAAGTTAGGTTAGGATTGTATTCAAAACGTCATTTATGTCGTCGTCACTCGTCATCACAGAACATATAATAATCGTCATGTCACATGTCTCGAAAAAACATAAGCACAGAATATTAATAAAAAAAATTATGTTTCTGTGCCTCTGTGGTGTAGTAGGATAAAATTTAGTGATAAATTAAACTAAAATTGCAGTTTGAAGTGATTTCTAAAGAAAAAGTAAGTTTGATACCTTTGTTTAGTTCTTATAATTTCAGTTTTAACCATATTCTTATGTTCGAAGGAATCTTTCATTACATTCTATGATTTATATCAAAAAACCATAAAACGACAAACGACTTCAGTGCTTTTTAAAAGGCTTGTTTTTGTTATTGTGTCAACTGATGGAAATATTGGAAATAACATAAATAGTGAACCATTGGAAATACTATTGGCGTTTTCACGAATGGTAGAAATAAATTATTTTACATCAAAGTGAATTTCATTTAAAATGGATAACAGAATTTCAAGTTTACAGAATGAACACGAAAATGAATGTAACAGGAAGTTACCCTTTATTTTGTGTATATTCTAATAAGAAATATTCCAACTATTGAATTTTACTTCCCATCGTATCGAAACCGGTTTAAATAATCATGGCACCAATACCTGCAGAATATTTGTATGATTTTTGGGATACATTAGAGAGTGATGAGAACGATCAGATAGAACTCACATGTCTTATGCCGAATGGCATTGTAATTTTACTTAAAGCTCAAAGTAATGCTACTCTTGGAGAAATTAAAGAGGTATTGCCATTTTGTTTTGCCTAATAATTTTAACTGACTTAAACTTTTAAAGGATTTATGGGATGAAGCGGCCAATTATCCCTTGTATGGAAAACTGTATGATATTTCTGGATATGTTTTTATGTATGTCAATAACATGGCTGAACAGGTGAAAGTTATAGATGAATGTAGAAGGTTATGCGATATAAGACCTGTAGGAGGAATATTCAAAATTGTTGAAGCGAAAACTGACAAACTAGATGAAACAACGAGTGGACAAGTTGGTCATTTGATTGGAAAACGTAATTTGAAAATATTCTTGTGTGACATTGTTTAAAATGATTTGTTTTAGGTTTGCAAGAATTTGATTCAATGAACAGTCCTGAAATAAATAATTTCAGGTTTAAAATGAGAAAAGTTGGAGAAGATATTGCAAAATCTAGAGAAAAGTTGACTTGGCAACAGAAAGTATTTTATCAGTTTCCTCCAAGAATATCAGTTCCTAATATACTTCTGTTAAATCAAATAGGCCATGACAAAAACATAAAAATAGCTACTAAGTTTGGTAGTTCAGATGTGAGTAATTTCGTGTTGGGTTCTTCCCTTTTTTTAAATGTTCAATCTTTATATCCATTTCAGAACTCATATAATTTCACTTTTGATGTCTCCATGAGTATAAAACCCACAAAATTCTTGGAAATAGTTCTCACAAAAAAAGCTACAATATTTAATACAAAAAATGAGAGACCTAGTGACTATGTTCTGAAGGTTTGTGGTCGGGATGATTTTATAATGGGAGAAGAGCCGCTTATAAATTTCCAGTACATTCAAGACAGTTTATCCTATGGCCTAACCCCTGTTCTAGTTACTGTCAACGTATGTGATGTTCCAAGTGAGTTGATTCTTTTTTGATGTATTCTAATTAAGTTAATATGATTTAAATATTATAGAGAAGCTGGAAAAATGTTAAGGGTAATTGATAATTGTCCCCAACTGTACAAGCTTCAAAACTGTATTTGTAAAACCAGGGGCGTAGTGACCGGTGTTCGGCAAGAACACGGGCCCGGGCCCCATAAGGGCCCGGGCTTGGAACGACTATACTATTTTTTCTTGCAGAATAAATCCTTCATTTTGTACTAAAACCAACTTATCTCCGAAACTCTAGTTAAAATTATCAATTCATATCAGAAATATGATTGTTATTAAAATTTACCACATCGCACACAAATGAAAACGTTGAATCAACAATTCCTTATTTATATTATATTCTTCTGGTGAAAATTGCTATCCCCGTAATCAATTTTGCGGCCTGGACAAATCGTACCGAACTCTTTGCATGAAGTGTGTCGGCATTCTGTTTAGGGGATAATTACATTACATTAAGGAGTTTTTAGCGATTTTTTGTATCCATTATTCTCATGGGAATTGGCTCCCGGTGGATTTGGCTGAAATTTGATGTTCTACTAATCCTTCTGATCAAATGTCTCCACAGTCACGAAGCTAAAAAATGCATACTTCTAGGAGTTTTTTATCGATTTTTTGTATCCATTATGGCTTACGTATTACCGTTCACACAGAAATGTTTGAAAATATTTCGAATTGACAGAATCTGCTTTCAATAATCACGAAATATTCTCAAACATTTCTGTGTAAAGGTAATACGTAAGCCATAATGGATACAAAAATCGCTAAAAACTTCTAGAAGTATACATTTTTCAGCTTTGTGACTGTGGAGACATTTGATCAGAAGGATTAGTAGAACATCATATCAAATTTTCAGCCAAATCCACCGGGAGCCAATTCCCATACAAAATGTGCGGGGTCCTTTATAATATTTTCTAAAATATTGTTATTATTATTGTAGAGAAAATGTCCACCGCGGAGAGGAGTAAAACTTCGATTTTTAAAATAATTTTTCAGTATTATGTGTCTTTTATTTCCTATTCCAAAACAGGTCAGGTGAGACCAAAATTATTGCGAAAATCACACGAGTTACAGTTATTTCACAGGAATTTCAAGTAAAATCAATTCAAAACCCCATTTTCATAATAAAACTGATAAAAAAAAAGAAAAATAACAACAAAAAAAGTCGAAACAGTACCTTTTTTATCCAATGACTTTTGTAGCTCAGAACCCAGCGAAGTTTTCAAATGTAGCCAAAAGCTAAAAAGACAATTTAGAATTTCTAAATCGAAAATGAATGTTTGAGTACATCCCACTGAAAACTGAAGTTCTAGGTTTTAAGCGTTTTTTCATTCGTGCCCCTTCTATAGTCCGTTCACGAAAGTTGGTCATGGAAATTTGGCATATTCCACTGTGTATATTAAATTTTAGGTATGTTGTATATTTTCTTATCAATTTGATACGCAATATTATCAATATTGCATAGAGTTCTCTGATAATTCGCATACTCGTTGGACGAGGCCGAGTACATTCGGCAACGTTGACTTTATTTTAAGTTATGACATCAAATACTGCTAACTTCAGATAAATGAACAAACGCCTACTATGCGCTCAAACTTTCGTGAACGGACTATTGTGACGTTGCCCCGTCTCTACCAAACTGCGTTGCCATCGTTTACCTTCGGAAGTAGAGATCTCGGGCGCCACCTCTAGTTTAAGTGTTGAGGACACTAGGGTACCCATAGTCGGTGTCCTATGGGGTCCGGGAGCTACTAGCCAGAGAAGGTTATGTCCAGGGGCAGTTGTTTGTACCTAACTAAAAGTTCCCTAACTCTGAAAAATACTTAAATATTCCTAAGGAAAATAAAACACACAGTTATATAAAATATTTATTCGGTAAACGGTAAATAACGGCAGTCATCAAAATAAACCATAATATAAGTACAATGTGAGGAAAGAGGTGAGCGGGCGGTGAGAAGGTTGAAGCGGGATGTAACATGCAGCATTATGTCGGCGGTGAGAGCTATCAGAAAATAATTAATGCAATATTTACAAGCGGTATTAAAAAGCGGTAAAGATAGTCGAATGAGAGTAACGGTACGGAAGCGAAGGTTCTAACATGAGCAAGTTCCTAACAATCAAATTCCCAAAAAATGACATCCGTATTCACTGGCATACCTCGGTTCATATCTACAGGCTATATTAACAACGATCGGTTTTACGGACAGGCGGTGAAAGGAAATTAGGGCGGTACCAGGGAAAGCATATGCGCCGTTTCAAGCTAGTATGTACCCACCCTAATGCTCTGACCACGCGGCCCATGCACGCCTTTTGAAGCTAGGGCATGCACCTCGATATTCCGGAGGGCACACGGTGGGGAAGGATAAAGGAGGCATTTACAAGACTGCATATGGGCGTTTCAAGCTAACATACGCGTTCTTGCACATCAGAACTCCGGGATGTCATGCAGGCCGTTTCAAGCTACTACACAACCTCCAGGGGTTCGAATGATGCCAAAAGGATATAAACAAGATGGTGTATGGGCCGTTCAAGCTAACATACAACCTCTTGCAGGTTCAGAAATTTCAGGGTGTCATGCAGGCGTTTCAAGCTACTACACAACCCCCAGAAACTCGAACGGTGGCGGAAGGGCATGACAAGACAGTGTATGGGCCGTTTCAAGCTAACATACACCCTCTTGCCGATTCGGAATTGCAGGGCATCATGCAGGCCGTTTCAAGCTACTACACAACCCCCTGAATTCGAACGGTGTCGGAAGGGCACAACAAGACAGTGTATGTGCCGTTTCAAGCGAAATACACCTCTTGTCGACTCAGAGTTTCAGAACTTCATGCGGCCTTTTGAAGCTACTACCCACAACGTCCAGGAACTCGAGTAATACAGAGAGGATAATACAAGACAATATATGCGCCGTTTCAAGCTAGCATACACCCATCTCGCAATCTCGGAATTCTCACAAGTCATGCAGGCGTTTGAAGCTACTACACAACCTCTGCGAACTCGAGCGGCGGAAGGACAGGAAATACAACAGGAGAAATACATTATAAAATCAAAGCCAGCAATAAGAATTAAACAATCATACCTAAACTGAACTTGCCCCTGCAGAACCCTCTGGTGGCACTTACTTCTGGACGGACTGGTCGGCTAGTACTTCTTGAAGTGTTGTTGAGACGTTATGTTTTTATTCGACTGCCTTATTCAGCGGAAAATCCCGCATTTTAAACCTTTGGACACGTGTGGCCGGTAACAGGTGACTCCGCCCAACGCTGTGCGGTATCGAGAAATCGCGATCTAATTTGCCGTACATCTTCAGCGCGGAGATAACAAATTCCCGATTTCCGTCAACTTCAATTGAACGAAACTAACTAATGATAGAAATTATTTTGCTTCGTTACACTATACGCCTAGTGTCTACTCTTCTTTGATCTCGTATTCTGGCGTTGATACCAGAGCACAGAAAAAAACCTTCTCGCCGTTTTACAAAATTGAAATTAAAACTATTCGAATAAATACCTTCAATATTTAGATACAAAAAATACTTAATTCGTGCTCTTGGACCAGGAGGGCGTTTAAAACCAGGTTTGGATTCCAAGTGATGATTTTTCGAATCTCCTATTCTTCTAAGACCGCTACAGGACCCTACTAGAGGGTAATCATCTCCCATAGATTTAAATAGTGGTATTTGATCCTAAATTTCGGAATAATGATAAAAAAAACGTGTTAAATAAAGGGATATAACAATTATTGTTTTTTGTAATATACATTATTCGATTATTCAACAGTAATCGCTCTAGTCTAATTAACTTTTTTCAAATCAGAGATCTTTTCAGTATTACTTAAGTTTTATGATGTATTTTCAGTTACGACAGAGGGGGATTATGAGTGTATAGGAAACTTTGACAAAAAGCCTCGTCCATCTTATTCAACATTGACCTTAAGGAAGAAAGGAAAATGTAAATCAGCTTGGGATTTAATTACTAATTTCAGGATGACCTTGTCTAAATTGAGGAAACTCAATCTCGACCCAAAAAGATCATCAGATGTGAGTCTCAAATATTTATATGAATTATTTCAAGTAAATAATCATTTCATTGTATATATTAAATTATTTTCTAGTGTTGTTGGTTTACAAGTAGGCCTTTTTCATGGGGGTAAATCTCTGTGCGAAGCAAAAAGAACTGACGATTTGAAGGTTAAGTAGTAGGTGATGATCAATGCGAGTGTGATTTAATGTGTCTTTTGAATTTGATATACTCATGTGCAATATTCAAAAAATGTTAAGTTATGTTTTGGTCGTCTACGAAGTAAACAAAGAGTTACAAAGGTGTACATTTCAAGAATCCAAAGAAGCAAACAGAGTGAGTACAGAGTTATTAAGTCATTTGCTTTTTATAACGACTTATTTTCTAGGATCCTTCCTTCAATCCGATAGCTGGGCCAATACAACTTTATATGATTTCAGGACCAATTAAGAACTGGTCCTCAAACTCTCTATATGTGACTTACGCTGAAGAAAATTTTGGTGATGATCCTTGCATCCACTGGGTACAGTTGTAATAATCCAGATATAAGAAATGTTACAGCATTAACAATCAATTTTGAGAGGTATTTGTTTATTGTGAACTATAGTTATGGCATGAGAATTAAAGTATTATCCGTCTTCCAGTTATGAAAATCAAATTGTTATTCACATGTCCAGAACTATGCTTGAATATGCACAAGCATTAGGTCAAAGTGGCTCTAATAATATAACTACTGAGATTGGTTTAGAAAATATCAAAAACTATGAAAAGAATTTTGATTACGATAATTTTTATGAGATGCATGATCAAGTAAGTATTCTTTATATCTTTTAGGAAAACTCCATGTTTTACAGAGGCGGCTTGTCCTATGAGGCCAAATAAATTACGGAAATCACAAATGATATCAAGCGAATTAATCCAATATTTTATTAATCAATTTCATCGTCCCATTATGTTCTTCAGTCTCAATTTTTTGTACGATACTGCAACTCGTCTCCCATAATTCCGAGCTCAATTTCAAGCCGGGTACAGCTACCGACGTCTGTAACATTACACGTTACTGACGTTACGATGAATGCACAAAAATCGGGACCGTAACGTTACATGTTACAGGCGGTTAAGGTCCGATTTTTGTACATTCATCTATCTCACTTCCTCTTCAAGGCGTAAACGGTGAGGTGAGGCTTGCCTCACGCGCTTCCTGTCTAGCGCGTTATTCACATCGACATGACGAGATCATGAACCTCCCCTTCGTTGTTTATCGATTGCGGCTTCTGAGGTGAATTTGAGGCTAGCCTCAGTAATAACTTTAGATAGAACATTTGAAGCGTTTAGCTCTGAAACGGTGCCTCGTAGGAAAAAAATATTGATACTTTTTGAAGATAATTTTAACATCTACATTTTTGTCTAAATACTTTTTGGATGAAACTCACCGTTTTGCTGAAAAATCGCGAAAAACTCATTTTTCGACCTTTGAACTTGAATAAATTTTTGTCCATCCACGGAATGATTGGGAACTTTCATATATTATTTTATTATTATGTTTTGAACAATTTTACCGATTTCAGCTTGTTGGGATTTTATGTAAACTTCACCCTAATTTTTTGGTCTGGATTGACCGGACTATCTACCCTTGATCGTGATCGTTTCGTTTCGTTTCATCGGCAAAAATGCACATATTCGGGTTAATCGTGAAGCGGAAGATAGTGAAATTCACTCTGGTTTGGTTTATTGGGTTTGTGCAGTACTCGTGATATTGCGGAGTTTTCAATACAACAGAAACAGTTTTTGAGTCATTCCTATGAGTATAAAATATGAACAATTGAAGAATTTATCAACCTATTCCAATCTTGACTATCGGTGCGGTAGGAAAATCGAATCGGAGATTTCAAAATGAGAGTACTACTGGCCTACTGCAGTGTAACTCTAATCAAATTATTTTTTGGCATGTTAATACATATTCGATAGGGTTTAGTGAAAAACTGGTTGAAGCGAGTTGAAAAAACTTATCTCAGGGCAATTACCACCCTATAAAACGCTATAGAATCATTGGGCATAATACCGAAAGATTTTTCATAATGATAAGTATGCAGCTGACAAAAAAAAGAGTTTATAAGATTAATATTTTTTTTGATGTGCCTCATCACTTTCTTTTGTCACAAGCCGCCACTGATGTTTTATTAACTTGGGTTAACACTAGTAGACTGAGCATAATTTATTTTTCGTCAGAATAGTTGAAATTTCAGTTCTGAATTAATTTCTATATTTCTTCAGGATAGAAAGAATATATGGAACCTAAACACTACTGGAAGGAACACATCCAGTAATATTGCCAAAATACTTATTGCATCGTTGGGATCGAAAGAAACTTTTGCAGAAGTAGTTGCTCTTTTGAAAGAATGGCCCCTTCTGCCTGCTGAAAAAGCATTGGAACTTTTAGATTATGCTTATGCAGATCAAGAAGTAAGGAGCTATGCAGTACAGTGCCTTCAAGAAATGAGGTCAGTTATTTGAATAATTCTTGATTTATCAATAAATACAGTGGAACTTCCCTATAACAAAAACGATAAATCCGCCAAAAAATTCGTTATACAGAAAATTTGTTTCTATATGTAGTCGGCAATGTCGCGGTCGACTTCACTGATAATTTTCGGTTTGTTATTCAATCGTAAGCTTTTAGGCCAAGCAATAGAGGTTTTTTACGTGACAAAAATACTACCTGAAATCTGATTGTGCAGTCATGCAATAGGTAGTTTCTACATGTTTTTCATGATAAATTCCACTCCTGAATTGTCTTAGTTTTTCTTTGAGAAGCGAAAAATAGCCATTTCGCTTATAAAACGTGAAGTATTGATCTGATCGAAAAGCTGTTAAGGCACTTTTTGTAGAGAATTCAAAAGCAAAAAAAATAAGAGGTGACACGTCTCAAGCGGATAATTAGTTTTCCAGAAAAGTCCAAAAAACTGGAAAAAAACATCAATTTTTCGAAAATTCATAACTTGGTCAATTTCTGAGATGGAGCGTAGTTACTCTGAATTTAAGTAGTTGTTAACATACACTTTATTGGTGCACAATTACAAAGCTGTCGGATAAATAGTTTTTGCACAATCGCAGTTTTCCAAATTCGACGTACAATTTTCAAGAAGGTCGTGATACTCGGCTACTTGTCGGATTTGAATTTTACTAAAAGCATTTCAAATAAGAAATAAAATTCTTCAAATCGTTTATTCTCTCGATACCGACCGTAAATGTTTAGTGGGTGAAAAACGGCGTCAAACAGGAGCAAAAAGGCTCGAATGCATCAAACTAGTCGCTGAGTTGGAGTCATTTTAATTGCAAATAATACATAAATTTCAAAAAAAGAAAAATAAAATAAACTAACAAATAAAATTTTTATTACTTTAATAACGGATAAAAAATGGATCCTTTTCCATTTGAAGACCGATATCTCGGCGAGAAGTGGACGTATTGAGGTGAATAAAAAAAAATTTGAGCTGAATTAACAAAGTATCCCATCATTATAACGATTATGCGAAAATAAAATTTCCACGCTCGTCGTAGACAAGAAAAAAAAGGTGGTTAAAATTTTGAGAATTTTTTTTGTTGCTGATTTTCTATCATTACTCGAAAAACCACTGAAACTTAAATTTTTGAAGTTCTAATCCAAAAACTAGACACTTGGAGCTATAATTTCCTTTTTTAAATTCCTTGTACGACCATTCCTCTCAAAGTTACGGCATGTTGAAATGGCCGAAAAAATTGGAATTTTTTTTGATCCTTTAATTTTTTCCAGTAGTGTATAAATGCAGAGTCTAAGCACAATCGTAGGTAATCTTGTCCTCGCTCAAGACAAAATGCAAGGAAGTGATATAATTTGGTGGCATTTTGTCTTGAGCGAGGACGAGATTAGCTCCGAAGTATGAGTTTAATATTGGTTGATTTCAATCGATCAATATTATTCTCTGCTTTCACTATTTTGATATTCATGGCGATGTTACGCGTTAAACCACTTCTTCTTATTTGAACTGTTCACATTTTGAAAAAACCTGAAAAACTGCAGATGCAGAAATTAATTCAGTTGAATTTTACCTTTTACAGTGATGATGATCTCCTTTTATACCTTCTACAATTAGTACAAGCCCTGAAACATGAACTATTCCTGGAATGTGATCTTATCTTATAGATTTTCTACTAAAACGAGCTCTGGGAATCAAAAAATAGGCCATTATCTTTTTTGGCATCTTAGGTAAGATTTTTATTGAACTTTTATATGGAAATATGAAATGAATTCCACTTTTTCAGATCTGAAATGCAAGTTCCTTCAGTATCTGTTCGGTTTGGATTGATTCTAGAAGCATACTGTAGAGGGCACGGAGCATATTGGCATCTTACAGCAACAGTTGACGTGTTGGAAAAACTGAAAAAGTGTCAAGAAGTCATAAGGACTAGAAAGGATAAGGATAAGGCTAAAAGTTTGCTCCAAGACTATATCAGGGTCAGTCCTCAGAGTTCCTAAGGGGTCTAAGAAAATCCCTGGATCCTAGTTTCAGATGTGATGATGTTAAGTGAGTAGAAAAAAACCATAGTCTTCTTCTTCATTTTCATTTAGGTCTGCTAGTTGGTTGTATGATACCTGGGATTCCATCTCCCATTTGACTATGTCGTGAGTCTGGCATTTCTCTCGAAGAACTGTGTTCCTCTTCTTATTTCTCATAGTGTATCATGATATGAATCCCAGTATCCTTATTTCTTTCGTTCTTAGAATGGACTTTCTTCTTGTTGTCTGCTCGAGTTTCTATGCCATAAGTCATGATGGGTAAGCACTCAGTGTAAAAAGTAAACCTAGAGATGCCTTCACGCATTTGTTATGCAGCCAAGTAGAATCTGTTCAGTTACGCGAACAATATTCCGGCGTTGCGAACTCGTGCCGTATCTTTATTCCGTACTGGGATAATTGGTCTACCGCTCCCCTACTCTGATACTAACGGCTTGCGTCTTACAGACAATAGGGATGTTGACTCATGTTACGAATTCATATAAATTGAGGTTTTCCTCATAGAAGAAAATTTTTGCAATCTTAAAAAACCATTTTAGTGATCTTATTATTCTCGTTGAATTAAATAAAGCCGATTTTAAATTATGTTATTTATTATCAACTGTCACGTGACTGCGAACGCCAATCAGAGGTAATCCGTATAGTGACGTCGAAACTATCGTATTGTCATTGCAAATTCGAATGTCGGTGCTCAGATCAACAAAATACATTCATAGGCCGGGTTCCACAACTCCAATCACCTTGATTATTGAAATGTCATCATTTCTCTGCAATTTTCAGTTCATTTTGACATAAACCATCGACTCACTTCAATACAAACGATTTGATTGCCAATCAAGCTTTGTGAACACCACGGTTCTGTTCTGTGACTTGAACCCTAGTAAATATGAATATATCATATTTATGATTCGAACTTACGAAGTTGAAAAGCTGAAAGAGAACAGATACCTAGTTCGTTACAAGAACGATAATCTACAATTTTCTTTATAATGGAGATAGGATTCATCAAGGGTAAACAGTAGTAACTTTTACCAGAGATATAATTCCCTTATGGTCGCAAGTTTCTTTGCTGAAAACAAGGATTTTTGTGTGCAGCGGAGCTAAAACGTGTGAAATGGTCTTTGAAGTAGCAAACTTTTAACTCATATTTATTAACAAATAAAAGAAACACCTCATTCAGCATTTACAGACCGGCCCTATTCATTTTGAAAGTTTAGATTGAACTTTTCCCAAGGGATCGGGCAAAATCAGTTCGCTTTGACAGAAGTCAAAAGTATGTTAACTGAATAATGGACGTAATCATCAGAACGTGACAAAATTGAGCATTTCCGCGGGAATTTTGAATTGTCTTTTCATTTACTCATTTTTATGGCAATTACTATATTTTCAAGGAAAAAAGTGATTTTTTCGTATTTGTATAGGGTTTATCTTTGAATAAAATAAATTCCAAAAAGTAGTCAACATCCCTATTCTGTCAGTTTGGAAACATCGTCTTGTTAGTGCTTAGTTTCGGGAGAGATTGTGTTTACATTTTCATTTCGATTTGACGTTCATAAACCGAATTATTTTACTGATTTGGTGGTTAGGCAAAATTACGCAAATGTTGTATTATATTCAGGAATTGTAGAAATGAGAATCTAACTCATTGTTTACTTCACCCCAGTGCTGAAGTGCTAATGCTTGGTTGATTACAGTGCGGTACTATTCAGGCGTAGGAGTACCTCTATGTTTATTTCGTACTCTGAGGTCGAGCACAAGTTTTGTATATCCTTGCTTTTGAATTTTACTCATGTGTTTGTTATTGAATATGATGTTAAGAAATGCACCGGCAACCCTGCATGCTTTACCTGCCTGTTTACTAACTTCGTGTGTACCATCTTTGTTCAAGGATATCTTCAAGTCCAGATAACTGAACGACATAACTAAAAAAATAAGGATTAATGCGTTCATAGTAACACAAGTTAATAAACAATAAAAGCAGAGAATATTATTAATCGATTAAAATCAACTAATATTAGACTCACACTTCGGATCTGTCAACTTTTAAAGAACTTACAAGATGGTTATATCACCCAGAACATCCATAGACGGACTACCTTAATTCGAATGATTCACGAGTAAAAATCTCGCTTATTCGTTTTTTGTTCATGCAGTGGAGGTAGGTTATCCGGATCCTCAGAGATGGCGTTTTTTTCCCAGAAATGAGCGCCAGATCTAAGTAGAGGTCCCTACAATGCCTTTATCATTCATAGCTATTCTCCATATTGATGAGCCCTGATAGGGCGAAATAGCTATCTATGCATGCCCTGGATAATATAATCACTTTGCATGCTATTGACTTGATTAGATCCGAAATATGAGTTCGATATTATACAGATTTGTAAATTCACATCTGAAACATACAATATAGTGTTTCCCAATAAGGTTGTAGAACTTTGTAAGGTTTTGGCGGCCATATTTGTTTATCAATTTTGACGTTCGAAGAGTGTCATTTATTCAGAAAGGTTCAAAGTTTTACCATGAAAAGTTTCACGCTCACACAACGTTGGAAATCGTCCAAATTTATTACGCAAATTCGCGTTCGCCGGTGGCCACGCGAAGAGAGTTTCAACGGAAAAATGGTGATGGTTTCGTTCCATCTGAGCAGCAAATCAGACGTGTAATCAAAAAGTTGGAAAGTGAGTTTTCTCTCCATGATAGAAAGGTGCCTGTACGACGCAGAAATGCTCGCAGCGCTGAAAATATCGCCGCCGTTTCGGCCAGTGTCCGCGACAATTCAAATGTGTCCGTAAATCGCCGCTCGCAAGAAATGGGGCTCTCTCGGATGACAATGTGGCGAATTTTGCGCATTGACTTGGGCCTACATCCTTACAAGATAGTGCTGGCACAAGAGCTGAAGCCTCATGACCATAGTTTGCGTCGGGCGTTCTCAGATTGGGCTCTAGAGATGTTAGAAGCTGATCCAGATTTCCACAAGAAAATCATCTTTTCTGATGAGGCTCATTTCTGGCTGAACGGCTTCGTTAACAAGCAGAATTGCCGATATTGGAGCGATTCTAATCCACAAGTGGTGCAAGAAAGACCTTTGCATCCACAAAAGATCACAGTTTGGTGTGGATTGTGGAGTGGTGGCATCATCGGGCCGTATTTTTTCCGAAATTACGCCGGACAAGCCGTTACTGTGAACGGCCAGCGCTATAGCGACTTGCTGCGTGAATTTCTCTTCCCGAAATTTGATGATGAAATTGGTGACGACGATCTTTATTTCCAACAGGACGGCGCCCCCCCACACATTTCGAACGACAACATGACTTTATTGCGCGATAAGTTCGGCGACTCATAATTTCGAGAAACGGCCCCATCGCCTGGCCGCCAAGATCGTGTGATTTAACGCCCTTGGACTTTTTTTTATGGGGATATGTGAAATCACAAGTGTACAGCAACTCTCCAGCGACAATTCAAGACCTTGAGGAGAACATTACGAGGTGTATCGAGGCCATACCACAGGAAATGCTAGGCCGAGTCATGGAAAATTGGGTCAAACGAATTGAGGTCTGCAAACGAGCTCGTGGAGGCCATTTGAACGATATCTTGTTTAAATCATAAACTTATACACCATATCTTTCGAATAAATGTTTGAGAACCAAAATCGGTTAATTTGTTGTTGTTTTATTCAATTTCAAAGTTCTATCAAGCTTATTGGGAGACACTGTACAATGCATCAGACAGAAAATTTCTTCCGTCTAGTTGCACAGATGAATAGTCGAGATAATCACGTGCTGTAACTGAATGAATTCCGTTGACTGCAATAACCTAGTCTTGTCTCTTCTTATCGCAGTATGGTAGGAACCTGCAGTACACGTATAGAATTATTTAATTTGTCAGGCTGTCCGTAATACTCGATTCAAGTATTATGTTGCCTACCATACCAAAGAATTATGCTCCCCCCAACGATAAGAGAGAGACAAGACTAGAATATTGCAATAAGACAACGGAATTCAGTGTGTTACAGCACGTGATTGTCTCGACTATTCATCTGTGCAACTGGACAGAAGAATTCTCTGTCTGATGCATTGTATATCGTATGTTTCAGATGTGAATTTCCAAACCTGTATATTTCTCCGCTTTTATTGTTTATAAATTGTTCTATACCCTATCTATAGATTGATCTACAATGACAAGTTTGCATCGTTTTGGTACTTTGCTTATGGCCATAGCTTTCGTTTTTATTAAATGGCTCTTAAATTATAAGAGTTATTATGTTCACGTCTAATATTAATTTCACATTGCCCCTGTGGTAGATTTGATAAATGTCGAGTCATGGATAGCAAGATGCGACCACTTTGGATTGTCTTTGGAAATGCTGATTCTTATGGCGACGATATCTACCTCATATTCAAGAATGGTGACGATCTCCGACAGGATATGCTAACTTTGCAGCTGTTGAGGATAATGGATAAGTTATGGAAACAGGAAGGACTAGATTTGAGGTGGGTCTTCAGTAAGGGAAATCTATAGAAAAACTTATTGTGATGTTGGAGTATTTTGCAATCTTGTTCATAATCGAGTAGAGATAATTACAATTTAAATAACCTGACAAATATTGATCTCATTATCAAACTTATTACCTACTCAGAATAAATGTTTGTAACAATTCAAGTTCAGTTCACATTCCCAAAGAACAATAAGAAAAAAGAAAACATATTTGTATTGAGGATTAATTTATTATATACCGGTTTGGAAATTCACATCTGAAACATACGATATACAATGCATCAGACAGAGAATTCTTCCGTCCAATTGCACAGATGAACAGTCGAGACAATCATGTGCTGTAACACACTGAATTCCGTTGTCTTATTGCAATATTCTAGTCTTGTCTCTCTCTTATCGTTGGGAGGAGCATAATTCATTTAGTATGGTAGGCAACAGTAAATACTTGAATCGAGTATTTTGGGCAGCCTGACAAATTAAATAATTCTATACGTGTTCTGCAGGTTCCCTACCATACTGCGATAAGAGAGAGACAAGACTAGGTTATTGCAATAAGTCAACGAAATTCATTCAGTTACAGCACGTGATTATCTCGACTATTCATCTGTGCAACTAGACGGAAGAATTCTCTGTCTGATGCATTGTATATCGTATGTTTCAGATGTGAATTTCCAAATCTGTATGTATCGTAACTATGGAGAAAAATAATGTACCAACTAATTCACTCATCCTGGTAACCCCAATTCTCTGTAATAAGGCCGAATATTTTTTTATCAGTGAGTCTAACCGATTAGTTTAAAACCAGTCCTGGGAAAAAATTCTTAACTTTATGACATTTGGGCAAACGTTGACACGCTGGCTGTTCTTTTAGGAACAAGCGCACAAAAATCACTCTAATTTTCAATCTTGTCGTTTTTTCTCACTAATTATATTCCAATTTTCAAAATCTATCGAAGTTCGACTTTATTTATTTTATGCAGATCATTGACTGACATTCAGGCTTCTTTCTTGTACCAAAATATCTTTTTTTCAGAATGAACGTTTACAACTGTGTCTCTACCGATAACAGAGTGGGATTGATAGAAGTTGTTTTACAAGCTGAAACGATAGCAAACATACAGAAAGGGAAGGGAATGTTTAGTGTTTCTTCAGCCTTCAGAAAAGGTTCAATATTTGGTAAGAAAATCATTAATTTTGTAATGTCCACGCTCAACTAACCTGCTCTTTATCTTCAAGATTGGTTGAAGGATTATAACCTACGGAAGCTGCTCTGAATCAAGCTGTCAACGAATTCACTCTGTCTTGTGCGGGATATTGTGTAGCCACCTATGTCTTGGGAATTGGTGACAGACATTCCGATAATATTATGATCAAAAGGACTGGACAGGTAATTCTTTAGATTATTTATTATTATTCACTTGGTTTCGTGAACGTTTGACAGTTAGCGTACATTGGAGGAAAAACAACCACCTCACTTTTTCTATGTAAACATACCAAAACAACAAAAGATGTTGGTGTTTCTCAAGTGTTTGAATTTATTTATTTATTTTTTGGAATGAAGAATCGTGAAAATAGATATACATATTAAATCATTTATTGAGTTCAGATCATATTTCTACTTATGTAGAAAAATTCACCATTATCAACTCCAACAGGAAGATTTATCTAATATGGCTTATATACAGGGTGTTTCATCATAAACTGGACAAACATATATTTTCGTGTAGAGGACATCGGAAGAATCATTTTTGCCTTATACAATATATCCCGTTTTCGAAGCATAAGCGAGATACAGGGTGTCAAACGTCAATTTTGAGTAAGATTCTTATGAGTGTGGTCAGTTATGTCTAACACTTAAGGTAACGGTTTTTGTTAAATCTCAGTATTTAGGGTCCTCTATTCAGAAAAGTTGACGAACTACGAAAAAAATTTTACAAAATGGCGAAAGACCTGCAATGTTCCTAATTTTTTTTGAGGTTTTCAAATTGACTTTCATTTTCTGATTGAACCATAGACAAGTCTATGGATTGAACACAATTTTCTAAGAATTTCTGTGAAAATTTTTTTTCAAAAATCGAACACAAATTTTTTTTTACATGTTTACAGCGATGAAAAAATTTCACTCGAAATGGATGAAATTTTGTACAATTGTACTTCTTGAATTATCAATCACGAATATGAAACCAGAATTGTAAAATATCGAACGGTTTCGTTACTACAGTCAAGATCGGTAAAAAAAACTCCGACATTTGTAGGTTATGTGAATCGGCCACTGAAACCACCGAGCACATACTATGCCAATGCACTGCGCTGGCGCAAACCAGACTTACTCTACTAGGTGGCGCGTTATTAACGCCAGCCGACATAAGAGCGAAATCTCCTAAGGAAGTAACCAGCTTTGCTAAGGAGGTTAGATTCCTGGGAAAAACGTAGTTTTAGTATGGTAACGCACAAAAGACCTTATTGGTCGCAGTGCAGAAAGGTAATCGACCACTATCTAATCTAATCTAATCTACTACAGTCATTCAAATGTTTTGTTCAGACCTCTGATATAATGAAAAAAAAATTGTTTTGAGTTCTAGAATCAAAATAATTAAATTATTGGCATGTCCAAACATTTTAGATGAATTATATAAAAAAATCAGTGAAACTTAGTTGGGACTCGAACCGACGTAGGTATCAAATAGGGAAATGATACTGTTCTAAGGATAATAATATTCGTTGCCAAGCAACGGTAGTTTGTAGTTCATAGAGTTTGACTACTGGCTAAATTATATTAACTGAAATTCAAATACCAGTCGAACTCTATGAACTATGAACTACCGTTGCCTGGCAACGAATATTATTATCCTTAGAACAATGTCATTTCCCTATTCGATACTACGTCGGCGTCGGTTCGAGTCCCACTAAGTTTCACTTTTTTATATAAATTAATCTTAAATTTTGTACATGCCATTATTTAATTATTTTGATTCTAACTCTCAAACAATTTTTTTTCATTATTTCAGAGGTCTGAACGAAACATTTGAATGACTGTAGTAACGAAAACCGTTCGATATTTTACAATTCTGGTTTCATGTTCGTGATTGATAATTCAAGAAGTACAATTGTACAAAATTTCATCCATTTCGAGTGAAATTTTTTCATCGCTGTAGACATGTAAAAAAAAATTGTGTTCGATTTTTGAAAAAAAATTTTCACAGAAATTCTTAGAAAATTGTGTTCAATCAGAAAATGAAAGTCAATTTGACAACCGCAAAAAAAATTAGGAACATTGCAGGTCTTCCGCCATTTTGTAATTTTTTTTTTCGTAGTTCGTCAACTTTTCTGAATAGAGGACCCTAAAATACTGAGATTTAACCAAAAACCGTTACTTTAAGTGTTATATATAACTGACCACACTTATAAGAATCTTACTCAAAATTGACGTTTGACACCCTGTATTTCGCTTATGCTTCGAAAACGGGATATATTGTATAAGGCATAGATGATTCTTCCGATGTCCTCTACACGATAATATATGTTTGTCCAGTTTATGATGAAACACCCTGTATACAGGGTTTTCCTTTTAAGTTGGTCTATTAGACGTTTTTGGAGAACTAGTAAATATTTCGTTATAAAATTTAAGGTGAAGCCTTGATGTGAAGGAACTCTTCGCCCCCAAAATATTTTCAAGTCGACAGTGGTGCCAAGTCTATCTCAAACACATATCTACTTTCTTATTTCAAATGGAAATACCTATATTTTTATTTATGTATCGATTCAATACCAAATTCGCAGTATAACCCACTAAAAAAAATTTACTGCCATGCACTGCTGCCAAGTTATGCAGAAATTCTTGAAATTTTTACAGCTGCATTGCAAGTTTGGAAATGCAATATCGCGATTATTTTTCATGCGAACGGAACCAAACTCAGCAGTCTCATAGTAGAGATTCCATGCATTCATGTGGTATATTCAGTATTTTGATATATCGTAAGGTTCTTCGAAACTTTTGATCCGCAAATGTGGAACTTAAAATTGAAATATTTCGAGATTTTCAAATGGCAACCCCATATTTATTTTACAGCATTCGATTCGAAAGAATCAATGGCAGTCTTCTTTTACACTAATTATTTATTTTGGATAGTTTTCGAATGATATGAAAAATACTTAAATCTACAGGATCTTGCGTTCACTTCTTGTTTCCCTTTCCATCTTTCTTGATGAAATGTTAAAATCTTACCTACAAACTTTTCCGAAAAATGTCACGAAACCACAAACCGCACGCTGAGAGGATTAATACTTCTATACTAATATTATAAAGAGGAAAGATTTGTATGTTTGTGGGTTTGTGGCGTTGATACGAGGTAACTCAAAAGCTACTTGACCGATTTGAATAATTCTTTCACCCCTAGAATGCTACACTATCACTGAGTAACATAGGCTATACTTTTCACCCGAGAAAATTAGGGAAACCTACTATAACTTCAAAGATAAAAAATATGAGTACCAAAATCAGCTATTTTCAGGTGCGCTGCGAAAACCGTAAGACGTACATGGAAACAATGTATGACGGAAATGTACCTCTTTGAAAGTTCTACAAAAAAGTCCGCGATAGCATATATCTATCTTTCAAGGTTTACTCGGTATCATCTTTTAAAGATTTCCGAAAGTTTCTCAAAATTATGCATTATTTGGGAGTATTTTTTCATGAATACGATATTGATCCTCATACAATTAAATACATCGTTCATACCCAGTATTCAATTTAGAACGAAATTGCCTTTTACATCATTCAATTATGATGAATACATGAAAAGATATGGCAGGTTGAAGATGAAATCGCACCAAAATGCGTCTCTGAGGTAGGTACTAGGCGGGTAATGTATTTTGGATTGCCCCGTATGTTTATGATCACAAATCAGATCAACAGATGGCGCTGAAGTCGTTATTTAGGTTATTCATCTACTATGGCACTATGCAACTAAACGGCTGGATCGAATTGAATGAATTTTTGTGTATACAGAACAACGTCTGTTGGGTCTGCTAGTCGTTAATAAAAAGGGAGGGACTCAAAACAACAGCTGATCTCCATCCACGATCGCCGGGGTTGATTCAGGCGGATCGGACGTTCAGTTTTGGCTGAGCTCGTTCTCCTAGAATAGAAGCGAAAATAATGCCGCGGTGCCGGGCCTCCGACACGTGATCTACAGCTTGAATTTTGAGTGGTTCATGCACCGTTCATTTGAAGAAGTTTGAAAAGTTACATTCTAACGAATCTCAACTCGTGGAGGCGAGCCTCCTTCGCTAAGCGGTTTGCCTGCTCTCCGTTACGCTGTATTGTGTGTTGCGGATAATGTATGAATATTTCAGATCGCTGAGTAATAAACATATATTTATTACTTTGAGATTTGGAAAGTGGATAGAATGAAGGAATTAAGATGTGCATATGAGGCCTACAATATAAATTTGAATTCAACAAGTGAATTCACCTAAAATATCCTCTGCTGCAATCCACCGCAACAAAATATGATATCAGAGTTCAATACACTTCTAAAGTCATTTAAATATGTATTTAATGATCAACACACTTATTTTAAAATTGAGGAAAAAACACTGAAAAATAGAATCATGTTTCAATAAAAGTTCGTCGCTTATGTAAACAAACCGGCATTTGCCGTTTGTTTTACCTCCAATGGGCGCCAACTATCAAACATACCCGAAACGAATAGATAAAACACAACCTATAGTTGCATAGAGATAGAATACTATTCTATCTCTATGTATAGTTGATATCAACATAGGATTTTATCTTCTATAGGACATAAGGTAAATTTTTCATTTTGAAAAATGAATTTCTGGACAGCAGTCATTTATTCTATATACAGTGTAACCTGTTTATTTCGAACACATGTTGAACCGGAAATCCAGTAATCCAGACACTCAAACATTAAAAGCATAATCCAGACGGACCTCGATATTCCGGACGGGATATGGAATTTCGAGTTTGAATTGTTAGAAGGATAGAGCTCGAAAGGCGGCATTCTATATTAACTCATTAGTTCACCTATTAAGTAAGTAAGGGTCTAGTGTTGAAAAATGCCTTCAGAAAAGCACTTTATTTTAAATTTTCAACAAAAGCGAAAATTATAGATAGGATTGAATCGAGAGAAAGTATTAGATCTATTGCTGATAAATATGGTGTTGGAAAATCCACTACTATATGAAATTCGATAATCCGGAAATTTCTCTAGTTCAGACAGACCCCTTGCTTTTAATTGTCCGGATTGAAGAGGTTACACTGTAATGTCTTTTATAAGCCGTTAGTACTAAGATTTTTGTATCATCTTCGAGTTGAATAGATATAAATACAGAAAAAATTAGAAAATCGAAGAAATCATGCATCATATCGGATGGAAGAAATGAATGCTGTCATGAAATTCTTGGTGAATAATAATGATGGGAAACCTATATTAATAATAATACTAATGAATATTTAGAGGACATTGATATCAGAAAATCAATGAACTATTATTGAATGTTCTTACAGCTGTTCCATGTTGATTTTGGACACATATTAGGCCATTTCAAAGAAAAGTTTGGAATCAAAAGAGAACGGGTACCATTCGTCTTAACTCACGATTTTGTTCATGTGATAAATAAAGGAGCGAAATATAGCATAGAATTCAAGATATTCCAGGAATATTGTGAAAAAGTAAGTAGAAAAATTTTTTCTTTCGTGATATTTATGTAAGAGTTCGTTCTAGGCTTTCCTCATCCTAAGAAAACATGGTAATTTAATTCTTTCCTTGTGTGCAATGATGATTTCAACCGGGTTACCTGAATTGTCATCAGAAAAAGATCTCAACTACTTGAGAGAAACATTGGTAAGTTTTATTTAGTAATGCTTCTATCTTAAGTTACATGATACATAAAAACATAATACAACCAACCAATCAAGTCCATATTAAATTAAATGAGTTTCATTTAATAAAGGCTATGTAGGTTGTCTTCATACAATTTAAAATTGTGCCCAATACAGTTATCTCAACATTATTATTATCTATCAATATGCACACATTGACACAAGTTTTGCTTGTTGAAAGTAACAATTTTTTGCGTGTGACATATTCACTATCATATGAATTAAATGAAAACAATAAACCAGCCAGAAATGTTTTTTGTTTGTGAATATACAGGTGTATTCGAAGTTATAGTTTTCAGCGGATAACCAGAGTTGGGATATTGAGAATATTCCGTGGAAAATGCTGGGATATTCAATTTCTCAGTTTTATCGGGAAATAATAGTATCCCTACATCAAGAAGCCTTGACGAACCACCTTAGCGCAACTTTTAAATATTCAATGGATTTCAGTGAGGCGCTTTTCTGAAAATCGAAATCTTTGCCCGTAGATCGGTGCCTGGGTCGACCCAGAGTAACATCTGCTAGGGAAGACTATTATATTAGGTTGGGGAAAAAGAAATCAATTATTTTGTCGACATATGGCTTTACGAACCTATATCTCTGTTTGTTTGTCATCTGGTCAAAACTTTTTTCCTTTGAAAAGAAGAATTTATGTTCTATAGTCTATCCAAATCCGAGAGGCCAGCGTAAACAAACTAGAAACGCGATTTGGTCGCTCTTATTGGTCGAAGCTTCAGGAACGCCACTTTCGACCAATAAGAGCGACCAAATCGCGTTTCTAGTTTGTTTACGCTGGCCTCTCGGATTTGGATAGACTATAGCAAACCACGATACACAAACACCGGTATGCCAGATTCGTGGTCTAAACTCGTCCGGCGCGAGCATCTACGTCATTGGGAGAATATTAGGAACAAATTCTAATCAATTCTCTCGAGTTCTAACACTTCTATCACGCAAATGCTATGGAAATGTTCCCAGTGACGTCACTTTCGATGCGCGTCGGCATACCGGTGTTTGTGTATCGTGAGCAAAACATATTTGTCATTGTTGTGACTGAACGATTTAGTTGTGTGTTAAGAGCGTCAAAGATGGAGGTGAACAAAGAAAAAATTCGGTACATTTTACAATTTTGCTTTGATAAAGGAGAGAATGCAAGTCAGGCGGCTGCAAATGTAAATAATGTTTATGGCCCTAATACAGTAACAGCCAATCACGCGCAGTTTTGGTTTCGCCGATTCCGTTCCGGTAATTTTGATGTGAAAGATGCACCACGCACTGGAAGGCCTGTCGTCAAGAATGTTGATAAAATATTGGAAATGATCGAAGTAGACCGGCATGAGAGCTGCCGCAGCATCGCTCAGGAGCTAAAGATGGACCATAAAACAGTTCTAAACCATTTGCATAAGGCCGGCTTCAAAAAGAAGCTTGATGTTTGGGTGCCGCACGAGTTGTCGGAAAAAAATTTGATGGATCGTGTTTCCATCTGCGATTCCTTGGCCAAACGGAACAAAATCGATCCATTTCTGAAGAGGCTGGTTACTGGTGACGAGAAATGGGTCACATACGACAATGTCAAGCGAAAACGTTCATGGTCGAAGGCCGGTGAAGCAGCTCAAACGGTGGCCAAACAAGGATTGACGGCCCGGAAAGTTTTGCTGTGTATTTGGTGGGATTGGAAAGGGGTCATCTACTTTGAGCTACTGCCCAATGGCCAGACGCTTAATTCGGATCTCTACTGCCAGCAATTAGACCGATTGAAAGCAGCAATTGATCAGAAGAGACCCAGAATTAGCAAATAGGATAGGTGTCGTATTCCATCAGGCTCTGTCACAGCAACAGGGCCTGGGGCCGGAATCGTGGGTCCTCACTTCAATCAGGCTATCCCTCTGGGGAAGGACTGTTCCATTGTGCAGGCTGAGCTATTTGCGGTTCTTGCATGCGCACTGGAAAATATTCGCAGAGGATACTCTGGCCAGCACATTTATATATGTTGCGACAGCCAGGGAACTCTGAAATCTCTATCCGATGTTAGAGTTGATTCTCTTTTGGTAGAAGAATGCAGGAAAGCTCTGCGTGGGCTGGGCTCTGATAACTTTTGAAAGTAATCTGGTGTCCGGCTCATGCGGATATACCTGGTAACGTCAAGGCAGATGAACTGGCTAGGCGGGGAGCCGGATTAGCATTTGTTGGTCCGGAGCCTTCGCTGCCAATCTGTCGCACATCTGTCAGAAGTTTCTTCAGGAACTGGCTGAACAGGGAATTTTCCTCGGAATGGAGCGCAGGGGTGAGCCTGAGGTGGTCGAGGATTCTCATTGAGAGACCGTCCTGGCGATCTGAGGTCAATAGGCTTCTGTTGCTGGAGAGGAAACAACTCGGTCTGGTGACTGGTGCATTGACTGGTCACCTGTTTAACAAGCATTTGAAGAGAATGGGATTGACGAGCTGCTCCCTATGCCGGTGGTGCAGGAGTACTGATGAAACGGTTGAGCATATTTTGTTCAACTGTGGAAACCTTACTGAGTTAAGGTCAACACACCTAGGAAATCCAACACCTTCTATTCATATGGTGAGAGGGACCACTCCTGGCAGGCTCGCGACATTTCTGTCTTCGTGCCTGAGGAGCTGAATCTCTATAGAACGATGCGGGTGAACAATGGGCCACTAGGCCTCAGTTCGGCCGGTAAGGCACCGCACAGAGAAGAAGAAGATTCCATCAGGACAACGCCAGTCCTCACACGTCTTTGATGTCCCGCCAAAAGCTTCGGAACCTTGTTTGGGGGGTTCTTCTGCATCAGCCTTATAGTCCAGATCTGGCACCAAGAGATTATCATTTATTATTGTCCATGTCTAACGCTCTTGGTGGTGTAAAATTGTACTCAAGAGAAGATTGTAAAAAATGGTTATCTCATTTTTTACTGATAGTGACAAGACGTTTCGGGAACGAGGCATAATAAATTATTTTCTAAATGGCTACAAGTAACTGAAAAAATGGGTGCATATTTGAGCATTAACGAATGATTGTAACTAGGTTAAATAACCCCCAAAATTTAAGTAGAAATAATGGATTTCTTTTTCCCCAATATCTTAAATTTTATTCGAACGGTATCTGTAACAGCCCTCCGAAGTCGTTATTTCAGGAACTATGGACGGGTGTCTCAATCAGTTCTATAAAGAGACAGTTGTATGCTTCAAATATGAGGGCGAGAAGTCCTTGAAGATTAGCTCGGCTATCGCCTAGACATAAAGCTATCCGTCGGAAATGAGCAGAACACCGCCAAGACTGGCTTTGACCACAATGGCTCAACGTACTCTTTTCGGACGAATCACGATTCCGTTTACAGAGTGATAGTCGACAAGAAAGGGTTTGAATAGTCCAAGCAGACTAGAGCCGGAAAGTTGTGCCCTTTCAAGGCGAATCAATAATGTGCTGGGGGGAGTTAATGTTCAGTCACCGTACCCCTCTTATTATTATCGTTGGACGAACAATGACTGGTACCATCTACGTAGAAAACATCATTGAATCAATCATTGATCCTCTGCGAATAATTTCATTAATCTGGATAACGTCCTACCAGACCGCACACGAAGGGTTCAACCCATTCTTCAAGAGAATGAAGAGTGAACGGTAGATAGACTAGAATTATTGCGAAGAGTCAGATGCTGTTCCATTTTTTCTGAACATTTCCTTTTGCAACTTGTTCCTAGAGAAACAGCATGTTATCGTTTCGCCCAAATGTCCGTAATTATCGAATTTTAAAGGCTACCTAGCGTTTTACTATGGCGATTTGACTCATTCCATAAATGAAAGATCTAAAATGACATTCGTTTCACAGAGATAAAATATGCACCAGCAACGTAATTTTTCTGCAACAAAAATTTTGAAAAATTGCTAGTATTCTGTTCTCACAATATAATGTTGATATATGAGCGTTCGTTCCTAGGATAACAGTTTGCTATAGTTTGGTCCCCATATCTGTAACTTCATAATTTTCATCAAAATGGTATTGAAACACTCGGATATAGAAGAATTCATTTGACGGAATTGCAAATTTCTCAACCGAAGTCATGGTGGTATAGCACCACACATTTTCTCTATCTCTTATAGAAATGCACGTCGCACGTGAGAGCTTATAACTTCACTCCGGGGCTTTCAAATAGTCCTATTCCCGAAAAATTTACAGTAGCATTCAAACACTACATGATTAGGGTCATTCCTCACGAAATTTAATTTTAAACAGAATATAAATTGGAGAAATTATTCATTAATATGAATTGGATACATTATTTATTAACTATTATTATTAATTATTCTTTAAGGTTCTCCTCAAATCAGAAAAGGACGCGCTAGAGCATTTCAAGAGCAAATTCAATGAAGCTCTCTCGAACTCATGGAAAACATCACTGAATTGGGCGTCTCACAATTTAGCAAAAAATAATACTTAGTATTGTTGTGTTTGCTACAAACCCAGAATAAGTGCCAATAAAGTAATTATAAGGATCTACGATTTATTTATTAATATTTTGTATTACAGTTATTGTCACTGAATGGTGTACTCAGATAAACATTTTATTTTATAGTATTTAAAGTTATCTTTTACAAGTTAATATTTATACAAACTTTTTCATTTGAAAGTTACTTATTATTTGTTTGTTTGAATTTCTCAACTTAAAATAAAATTTTACATTTTTTTATAATAGAAATCCTCAGTCTTGGTGAACACAATAAAATGAATTTTTGCGACAAATATTTTGTTTAATGTGCCCTTGTAGTTTCAATCGCACTAAGTCCTTCATTTTTCAGTCTTGATAATATTGTTCTATAGATCTCAGGAGCGAAGGGTAAGATTGAACCTCTCTCTTGAATTTCTCCATCCAGAATCATTTTTGTTGCTATAGCGGCAGGCATTCCAACTGTTTTTGCCATAGCAGAGTGACCGTTCAAATCTCCGTAAACAACAAAGTTGATACCTCTGGTCTCTTTTTTGCCACCTGGCCATGCTATTCCTAATTCATGTCGGAGAATTACTATATCCCTTTCGTTTTTATCTGAAACATAAATTCAAAAACATATAAAAATCCATACTAATATTATAAATGCGAAAGTAACTCTGTCTGTCTGTCTGTCTGTTACTCTTTCACGCCTAAACGGCTGAACGGATTTTGATGAAATTTGGTATGGTGATAGATGATAACCTAGAAATGGTCATAGGCTATAAATAATCACGCCATCGTTCTTAGGGGGTAGGCAGTAGGCAGATAACTAAATTGAGTTAGTGATTTTAGCCGTTTTTGTTGGGACTTTTGCTCTTTCACGTCTAAACGGCTGCTGAACAGATTTTGATGAAATTTAGTAAGGTAATAGATGGTTACCTAAAAACGGATATAAGATCAAAATGATCACGTCATCGTACTTAGGGGGTGGGAAGTAGGCAGAAAAACTGAATTGAGTTAGTGATTTTTTATGGTTTTTGCTGGGAGTTTTGCTCTATCATGCCTAAACGGCTGAACGGATTTTGATGAAATTTAGTTAGGTGATAGATAGTGACCTAGAAAAGGATATGGGCTATTAATATTTATGATATCGTACTTAAGGCGTAGGCAGAAAACTAATTAAGTTAGTGATTTTTAATCGTTTGTTTTAAAAGTTTACCTCATTCTAGCCTTAACGTTTGAAAAGATTTTTATAAAACTTGGTTAATATAAAGATAGGATCCTAGGCACGGACACAGGCTACTTTTTACGGCGGGAAAATACCTCATTCCCGCGGAAATCTAGCGTGATCGTGTCAAGAAGCGCATGACGCCATAACTACTGAAATGATTTTTATGTTTTTGAAACTGAGTGTTACTAAGACTTCAAGTTAGTATTTGATAACTTTTCTAACTTAGAGGGTCGGTAGGCGCCATAATTTAGGGAATTTATGATAAAATTTTGATGCAACTGTCTTTATTTAACAGTTTTACTTGGATCGAATTACCGTGCGAAGCTAGTTCAAAATATTTTAGAAATAGGAGCATGTTTATCGATGAGGTCAAGTATAAGAATTTTATCCGAGAATCAAGAAACAAATGATGTTTTGTAACTACTGCAAAAATTGTTAGATTTTCAGATATCATTACACCATATTGTGTTTTCAGTCTGTATTCCAAACTACTGACCATTCGAATGGATATCAGCAAAGATAAACTAGACTCTAGAAGTTATTTGGTTATGATAGGAAAATCACTGGCTGGTACACTGTCGATCTATCATGAACGGTGGTCCATCTATCGCTTGAAATTTGAACCACCAGTTATTTCAAAGATGACAAAAAGTACTTATGTCAGAAAATTCAGTATATTATCTCCGCAGAACGAATTGAGTTGATTTACGCCTGAGCAAGTTGCTACTTATTGGAAAGTTATTTCCAAAATTAAGACAATTGGTCAGAAATCGCAAAAAAAGTGGTAAAAGTATGGTCGCAAAGAAGGATCAACAGTTCCCGGTATACTCAAGTTCATTGCTAAAGTTCGTGAAACCGGTTTCATTGTTGATGCGACACCATTTGAGCAGGCAATTACAGTTCTTTTCAAGAATGTATATTACATGCACTAGTTCGAAAGTTCTGGGTTTGAAGCCCCCTTTTTCAATTGGTTCAAGAGTTGAAGGCGCATGACCATCCGCTTAGTTTTAGCTTCTCTAAATAGCCAAAAAGAAGCTGCACTAGGATTTCCGTTTTAACATAATCTTTTAGGATGGAGCTCATTTTTATCTTAATGGGTATTTTAATAAGCAAAATTGCCGTAGTTATAGTTTGAAAGGGGTTACAGTTCACTGCGACCTCAAGGTCTATTGTGCCCCTTACAGAGCTATTCTGACCACACCCTTTACAGCTCGTCTTTCAGTTCCAGAGATCGGATGAAATACAACATCTGTGAAGGCTTCAACGACTTTTACAAGTTTCTCGCCTAAGGCCTTCTCTCCTTAGGCTCGCAATGGCAAATCACTTCTTGACTAGGTGAATGGGGGTTACTTCCTCCTCCCCACAGAACCCACACTCGTCAGTGCCAGAAAATCCCATCCTCAACAGGTGCTTAATGTTCCTGAGGCGATAGTGTCCTGTAAAAAAGCCAGTGAGGATGTGTAATTGTTTCTTCTTGCTGTTTCAATGTTCCGAAGGAACTTAGTGGAATGATCCATCCCTGGGAGATTCCGCCAGAGTTTTTCCCTCTCGGCTTTCTCCTCCAGAAACTCCTTCTTATAGGACCTATTTACCTATACCACAGAAGGGTTCTGGTCCAATGAGTGACATTTGTGCTTCCTCTTTGGCTGTATTGGCCTCTTCGTTTCCTTTGATTCCCGAATGGCCGGAAATCCAGGTTAAGAAGACCCTATTTTCTTGCCTACCTCATTGAGTTTATTCCGGCACTCCCAGATCATCTTTGAGTCGATGACGTGGGAGCTCAGTGCATTAATAGCAGCTTGGCTATATCGCACTTCTGATAGAGTCTTTCTATATTTATATCTAGACATCTTTCAATAGCTTTATTATTAGTATTTATAGAAAATTTATCAAAAGTAGAATTACCTAAAGCCAATTTCGTTGATAAATAATGGGTGAGAGTATCCAGTGGAGTTCCACATTTGATCACAACATTTTCTTCCAATAATCCTAAATCCTCCAACAAATCAACAGCGAAATCGGACCCTGTTCTTTCAGTTATCATGTTGGTTATATTATCGTATAGGATGCTCTTATCTTCTATTCCTAAAAATAATATAAATAATTAAAAAACGATTAAACTTCCTTCTTACGTCTTCAGCAAAATGCATTAATTATTTCTAAAACTAATAATTTTCCATTAACTGTGCTTGATAAACTATACAGGAATATATTATAGACCAGTCCAAAATTCTACGACATGATGAAAGAAAAAAGGATGGCAATATTTCAGTTCACCAATGTAATCTTACATTGGCTCTCCTGAGCATTTGATGCCCATTTCTATTTAAAACTTGAATAACAAAAACAACCAAAAAGTGCCATAAACACCACTCACCTAATAAATTACAAATTAAATCTCTCCATGTAATATCCGGACCCTGAGAATGTAAACTCGGATGAAGTTCTGTATCCAAGAGCCCTATGGCTTGTAACATCCTGGCAGCTTGTGAAAAACCATTATACCTCAAGGTGCCCCTCAATATCGTGGCAGCTTTCGCAATACCGTAATGTTCACCATATATAATACTGTCTCTATTAGGAAATCCTTCTAGGTTGAAACCAGGCAGAAAGTCTAAGTTTTTGGTGGACCTCATCAGATCACCTCCTTCCTTAATTTCCACTATTTGGCCCTTACTCAAATACCTGAAATCCATTTGAGCTATACAGATTGTGTCATTAAAAACGAAACAGCGGTTAGGTAGGTCGTGAAACGTAGACTTGGGGGAAAGCCGGTCTCAATGCAATGAAAGGCTCGCGGCTACACTCAGTGAAGAAGGGAGTGAGTTATATCAGATGGAATAAAATGGGCGCCAGGTAGAGTAATGCCTGCCTATTCAAGGTAAATGAACTGCTTACTCCTCTACCAGAGTAACAGTTAACAAAAATCCCTCAAAATTCAAGTCACAATAATTTATTACCAAAACAAAAATATATGTGCAGTGGTTGATACAATACGGATAAAGATTCTCCCCCAAGGGGCATTCAGAAGGAAAACTTACTAATACACTAAATTAAATGAGAACGAATCATCTAAGCTAACAAAATAAACCCACTTAATCAGCTTACATTCAGCTTAACGTTCTGGATCAGATTGTCAATAACTACTTTAAATAAACAATGATTCCTGAAGGGAATATCGATCAATTATCCTATAACAAAATCCTGAAGGGATACACGAGCACCTTTGTTGGTACCCAACGCAACTTATGAAGTGCACCTCACTGTAATTGCTCACAATTATATATAAAACTACCTTACAGAATAATATCACAAATTACCAAAATAAAAGGCCAATAATTTACAATGTTAAAGCCAGTGCTACACACTGGTTACCTTCACAAACTACTCCAGAACGTAGATAGCTCCAACTAATAACGCCAGGTACGTAGATACCTCCAAGATAACAGGCAAGTGGATGCCAATTGATACCCCTCACTGACAGGTTCGTGGGTACCTCTAGCGGACAGGTACATAGATAACTCAGGCAAGTAGACATGCCAGGCACGTGGACCCTAACAAAATACTATAAGAAACGATTCAAAAGCTATTAAGGATATTTTAGTTACCTCTGTTGTTCGAGGGGGATAGGTTCAACCTCCAATTCAGTCGAAAACTAGAAAACTAGATTCAAAATTCTCTTCGAAAATGTCTAAACCTTCATACGACCTCCGCACAACAAAATGACGGCCTGACAGTCGCATAGAAATTTTCCTGATGTTCAAGGTTCACAGAGTCTATCAGTTGTCACAGCGAAGAAGAAGAAGAAGAAAAACAAAAAACCAAAATAATATAAAGGAATCATTACGGTACTGATAATCTACGCAGTTTACACCAGAGGAGGGCTTCCGAAAATCCATTTCTATAATTCCGAAGTACTTTACTGAGGCCGAATAATTGCAACCACTGCTTTGAACTACAAAATGACAACTACAAAATGACAACAACCACTAACCTCACAATTTAAATAATAAACAAACCGCTTTCTGATGGAAAACAATCCGCGAAAAAGGTAGGTAAACGAAGCTAACAACTACAACAATAAGGAAATTTAGAAAATGAACCATCCAAACAAGTTCACTAACCAATAACCCTCGAAAAAGATCCAGTAAATTTGGCAAAACCACATTTTATGATAAATTCAAAATAATAACGTTACAGTCGACAGAACCGAATTGTATAGGAGCGATTGTAGTCGATTGGCACAGTGACTACCTTTCTGCACTGAGCCAATGAGGTTTTTGTGCGTTACCATACTATAGTCATAGTCCATTTCACAAGAGTATGAAGTGAAGGAACCTCTTAGCCCCTCCTATCGCTACTACCTCTATATCGTGAACGCGCCACAGTAGCCATCTATCTCTCTTAAGCCGGCCATAGACATCGTTATTTTTCATCCGTTTTTCTCGCCGCGATTCGAACCGCCGAGTCGTATCGCGGAACTGTTTTGCCCACACATTTCGGTAAATTCTACCAATTATTTTGCTGTCGCTGGCGAATGAGCACGTCATGAAGATCAAACATCTTTCAGCAGTGGCGGTCGCAGTTTCGGTGCTGAGTAAAAAAAAGAAAGAAACGAGACTTATACTACGCTCCTGGAAAATAACCGCCGATTTCGTCGAAAATGTGACTGCAACTTACAGCGACACAATACGATTTGATGGATTCACAAAATTTTCTTGTTAAATTTAACTCTTGCAATGAAAATGAATCGATAATTTTTGACAAATCTGCTCTCATGCAAGTTAAACTGTAAAAGGCACTCGAGCGCTCCGCGCACTCGTGCTCTTTTTCAACTTAACTTGCATTCGAGCATATTTCCCAAAAATTTTCGATAATTTTCATTGCACTAGTTAAATTACAACTGAAAATTTTGTGAATCCATCAAATCGTATTGTGTCGCTGTAAGTTGCTGTCACAGTTTTCATGTTACTCTAATAAGTAATAAACGTTCATAATTACGTCTGCATTTATTTTAAAGGACCTGATAATTTTGCACAAGTGCGAATTATCGATAATTTGCACTAATGCAAAATTATCGCCTAATTGTATGCTCATTGGCTAAAACAACAATAAAAAATCAGTCTGAACATTGTTGTCTGTCGAATTTGACAGATGAATAAAATTTTCCAAATAATTTTTTTATTGCAAAACATAATTGTGGAAAAAAGTTTCTTGCCAGTAAGGTTTAGAGATTGACCTTTAACCCCTTGCAATCATATGGGAAAACCACCAAAAACGTTTTGACTGCCTTCTCGCTCTCATGAAATATCTGTTCAATTTTGTTCTTGTTAGTTTCTTGATTTCAAGACTCTTGAATCAAGAGAAAAATCAAATACATATTTAACTGAGCGGAGCGCTGAAAAACCTTATTTTCACAAAGATGCACCCGCTGAAGTTTGTTGCACTTATTTATCAACACCCTGATGTATACTCGTAGAAAAATGATAACAACACATCTGGGAATGTAATTTTATCCCAATTTATATTAGGTGTACAAATAAGTTTCCGCGGTTTGTCAAAAGATGGCCCCACCAGAAGGTTATGGAGAAATTGTCAGATGTAAAACGTAATATCCCAAGTTTAGTCATCTGGCAACACCATAACCTTAAAGTACTAGTGATTCCGTATCAGCATCACGTAATTTTTTTCGTGCAAAAATGTCAAGTTTTATTCCGAATAAGCATCATTTGCGGGAACTTTTGATTTACTTCTTTAATGTGAAAAAATCTGCAGCTGAGGCGCATCGATTGCTTCTAGAAGCATATGGTGAAGCTGCTTTAAGTGAGAGAAGTTGTCAGGAATGGTTTCAAAAGTTTAAGAACGGTGAGTTTGACGTTAAAGACAAAGAACGCAGTGGAAGGCCGAAAGTGTACGAAGACATGGAATTAGAAGCACTATTGGAGGAAGATTCGTCCCAAACGCAAAAAGAACTTGGACTCAACAAGCAATTTCACATCGTTTGAAATCGTTAGGAATGATTCAAAAACAAGGAAATTGGGTTCCATATGAACTAAAGCCGAGAGACGTTGAACGCCGATTATGCATGAGTGAAATGCTGCTTGCCAGGAATAAAAAAAAGAGTTTTTTTCATCGTATAGTCACTGGTAACGAAAAATGGATTCACTACGATAATCCAAAGAAGAGAAAGTCATGGGTTAAGCCCGGCGAACCATCAACATCGACAGTTAAGCCGAATATTCATGGAAAAAAACTCATGCTGTGTATTTGGTGGGATCAGCTTGGTGTCGTGTATTATGAATTGCTGAAACCAAGCGAAACCATTACTGGAGCTCTCTACCGAACACAATTGATGAGATTGAGTCGGGCACTTAAGGAAAAACGCGCCCATTACTACTCCAGACACGACAAAATTATTCTTTTACACGATAATGCTCGTCCACATGTTGCGGCGCCGGTAAAAACATACTTGGAAACACTCAGCTGGGAAGTTTTACCCCACCCGCCGTATTCACCAGACTTAGCCCCTTCTGATTATCACCTGTTCCGGTCGATGGCACATGGTTTGTCTGAGCAGCGCTTCACATCATATGAAGACACCAAAAATTGGGTAGATTTGTGGATAGCGTCAAAAGATGAAGAGTTTTTTCGACAGGGTATCCGAATGTTGCCAGAAAGATGGGGAAAAGTAGTGGCAAATGATGGAAAATACTTTGAATAAAACGTAATGTACTTTTCCTTTACAATAAATTCCTAATTTTTTATAAAAAACCGCGGAAACTTATTTGTACACCTAATACTATCCTAACAATAACAACCAATAAACAGAAGAAAAATGGAAATGGAAGTTTCAATATGAATTGAAACTGAAAAATACAGCGGCTAGACGTTATTGTTGAAAAATAAGTAAAAATCAGCTTACCTTGCCGACGACAAAGTATTCAACAACGCCCCTCTCGGAGACCAGGAAAACTTGTATCTCAAAGGATTGTCGCTAAACTCTGGAGCAGGTAAGCCGCCACAGAAAGATTCAAATGAGGTGATGTAACCACCCTGAGATTTAATTTCCTGAATACACTCCAGCGCCAATAGATGGTCTATCCCAGGATCTAAGCCTATCTCATTCAGTATGGTTATACCATTATCTAATGCATCGTTATGTAATTTTTTTATTTCCTCGTTCATATAGCTAGCGGTTACCATGTGGGTTTTTTCTGCCACGCACGCTTTAGCGATCAGGTGATGTAGGTTGGCTGGAAGAATGGACACAACGCAGTCCGCCGAAGCTACCATTTCTTGAAGGAGTGGAATATTTTCAACAGCATTCAGGTAAATACTTTCAACGCCAGGATAAGTGGAAGCTAGGGAATTACCAGCTCAATCTTTTCACAGGCTACTGTGATGCCGATTGAGTCGTCTCGATGAAGGTACTCTATGAGTGGTGCTGCTACCCTACCAGCTCCTACAACAAGTACTTTCTTCTTCTTTTCTGGTAATTCTGAACATCCTTTGTCTCTCACTTTTCTGGAAATAAAAGCTTTTTAGAATGATTTAAAAAGACAGATTATGTGTATTACTTACGTTGCTTGTTTCCTAAGGTCTCTTATATATTCGAAATTTGGTGTCAGGTTTCCATTGCTCGCAATTATAGCCTGTTTGTATACAAAATATTGAAGTAAAAAATGACCCAAGTAACTTTAGTAGTTGAGTTATAATCGAAATTTCCATCCATGATATAATATGATTAAATAGTTTTGTCAGGTATTTGGACACTCTATTCATTCTTTATTCCTATCTTACATCGAAAAACTCCAAAGTTTCGGTCTCAGATCGGACCTTTATCAAGATCAAATGTTTCAAAGGAACAGGGTCATCTATATATAAAATTCTTTGGTATACACATGATTCAGTTCAAAACTTCTAGAGTAACTTTTTATATTGTTACAATCCATGAATGAGTACAAGAATACTAAAAAGAATAACTACGGTTGAACTGAATCGTGTACATAGCAAAAAATTTTATAAAGATGAACAATGAACATATTGCTTTTAACCATTTGTCCTTGATAAAGGTCCGATCTGAGACCGAAACGTTGGAGATAGAAATAAAGAATAAAAAGACTATCCAAAACTATTTAATTACTTAGTAATTAATATCAGCAATATTTCGTTTCTTCCTTCTGTCAACTCCATAATTCAAAAAATTATTTGGTATACATAAAATAGGAAATTGTGGAACTCGGGAAAATCTCTCTAGCCATGGGGAGGCGGTGTGGGTGGCGTTGGGGGCTAATGTATTCCAGCAATAGTTTCAATAGAAATCCTACCACCTTGAAACTTCGGAAATGGGTTACTTATGGGTGATGAAACATGATGTAATACCACGGCCTTCTAAACCCCCGGGCCCGGTCCTAGCGCCTAGCCAAGATCGGCAGCAGTGTAGAGAGGTATACCCTCCGGACATTTTACAAGCACAGCCTTCAAGAGTAGTCTCTATGGACAGCTGTGTTATAGGCGCAAGCGTGAGCGCTAGTAAACATCTAGTGCTATATAGTTAAGGTTTTAGTGTTGATTGTGGTCTTTAAAGTGAAAAATAGGTGAATTTATTGTTTCTTTTTCTGACTGTTTGAGTACTGTAAACAGTGAAAGTATTTGTGGTATTGGAGTAAGTGAATTTTCCTTCGGATAACTACTTTCGTCTTTTTGTAAGTGTCTCTAACTCTCTAACCTATAAATTAAACTCATCTGCTTCGAAAAATGATGAGAACGTTTTGTATTTCATCGTATAGAAGTTATTACCTCTCTAAAAGGTTTAAGGATATTTCAGTTGTTTTAGTTTTCTGAAATATGAACAGCGTAAGCTTTTATAGATGAGGGCCATACAGCGGAATTTTATTCCAACAATAGCTTTGTTTGATAAAATCATTTCGATTTCAATGATATAATTAAGTTCGATAAACATTCACAAGCAGATGGAACAATTAAATTACTTTGAGATCCCCATAATTGAAAAAACTGACCCATTAAATTTTATTATCGTTCATATGCGCTCTATTTCAGAATATATGGTAATCGTAAGGGTGACAAAACATTCAAATTTGAAATCTTTCGGTCGAATAATTTGAGAGTTAATGAAGTTTGAAATTTCACTAATGAGGTAATGTTTATTGCTCACTTCTTGATCACTCTGTATAACCGTGCCAAGCAGAGATTTTGAATTTTCTCATCGATTGATTTTTTTGTGGTTACGAAAATGAAATAAAACCTACAGGGTGTTCCAATATTCATGAAAATAGAAAAGGTCTAAAATTTTGCTAGTCCGGATCTGATTACTAAGTTTCTAAAATATTGAAAAATGGCAATCATAAAGGTTGACAAAACTCCCAAATTTGAAATAATTTGGGTCCAATAATTCAAGAGTTATTGAACTTTGAAATTTCACTTATGAGGTAATCTTTTTTGCTCACTCCTTGATCACCCTGTATGACCGTGCCAAGCCGAGATTTTGATTTTTTATCTATAATGGATTATTTGTGGTCGCGAAAATGTAATAAGAACATAATGTTCACGTACAGGGTTTTCCAATATTCATGAAAATAGAAAAAGTCCAAAATTTTGCTAATCCAGATCTGATTTCTTCAATTTCTGAAATATTGAAAGATGGCAATCGTAAAGGATGACAAAACTTGCAAATTTGAAATAATTCGGTCCAATAGTTCAAAAGTTATTCAACTTTGAAATTTCAGCCATCAAATGAATATCACCCTGTATATTCCAAACGAAGGCCCTCAAACGATTAAAACCTCTTGATGAGAGTCCTCCCTGCCCTGACGTACTTGATTCATGGTATCCTTTTGTCGCATTCTTCCCGGGACACCCTGTATATTGAGTAGGGCATACCTCCAACATTTTTTCAGATATTAATCGGAAAACGCATCAAATACCATCAGGAAATGAAATTATTACGTTCCAAATATCGTATATCTCGTGCAAGCGGTATATCTCCCAAAGATCGTCTTTTGCGGCGTTGCCACTTGAGGCGCCCGGTCATGTCTTTAGAAGGCCGTGGTAATACTCGGTTTCAAATATCCGGCCGTCAGGGAGGCAGTCGGCGGAGGTGGAGATGTTCAAGCAAATATGTATTTGCTTTACAAATCCTGCCACCTTGAAACTTTGGAAATTTTTTACTTATTTGTACGAGTTCCAGAAATATTTTTACCAGCAATCCTGCCACCTTGAAATTTTTGGAAGTGGTTACTTATGGCTAGAGAACGATAATCTTATTCTATAGTCCGTTCACGAAAGGTTGAGCACATAGTAGGCGTTTCTTTGTTTATCTGAAGTTGGCAGTATTTACTATTATAAAGTAAAATAAAGTCAACGTTGCCGAATGTACCTGGTCTCGTTCGACGAACTTGCGAGTTATCAGAGAACTCTATGCAATATTGACAACATTGCGTATCAATCTGACAAGAAAATAAAGAACATAACCTAAAATTTTAAATTGTTGATTGAAGTTTCTTGGGTTTTTTAGCACTAAGTCTTACCAGTAAATAGTCATTTACTTTTAATAAAATATATTGACTCCGACATATGTTTCGGCCTTATTATGGCCTTTTTCAAGGATAGTACAACCATCAATAATTCCTGTAAAATTACAAATAATGAACATCACAATGAATCAATTTAAAATTTTCCTACACTTACTATTTTCGTCAAAATATTACATTTTCAGTTATAAATATAAAACACAATTACACATTCTCACAGATATGACACAAACAAACATTGGTAAAGTTATGAACGTCAAATTAAATTTTCAAACTCAAGACGAATAAATATTACGACATCTGTATGGAATTTATAAGAGTGTAAATTGTTAAATTTTAGATAACTGTCTTATTCATGTTTATACTCATTGTTGGTTTTGTAGATGGAGTTACTTGAATGATTTTATTTGAAGTTGTTATATTTTCTTTTATTTTATCAAGTTGTAATATATTTGGGCTAAATTCTTGGTGTCCGTTTTGTCATTCATAGCCTCCTCTTTATTCTTCTTTCCGGACTTGTAAGTTTAAGAGCTCGGTCAGCAATCTAACTCACAGGTGAAATTCAATTTGGGATGGTAGTTATTGAATTTATTTATAATGTCTTGTATTTTATCTTCAGGTGCTGCTGTGAGACAGTCGTCACACAAACGTTTGAAAAATGGCACTTTGTATGTTAACTTTCTATGACAGTTTCCTCTAAATCTTCCATTATTAGTTTGTGCTATCACAGCTGAAATTGGAACTCCCATACACATCATTTATTTGAGTGAAAAATTCGTTTTTGAATTGGAAATACGAACATGAAAAGCATAGTTCGATAGCTTTATAAACTCCGTTTTTGGTAGGTCTGTATGTTCCTTTATTTTTTCCCATTTTTAAATAACTATATTTTGCTACGTCGAGTGGTAAGTTTGTATACAAGCTGACAACATCCAAAGAGAACAGTTTTTTTCATTTTGTTTTAGTGATATTTTATCTATGAATTTCTTGAATTGCCAGGAATCCTTCACGTAATAAGCATTTTTTCCTAGTATTGGAGTTATACAATTTGTAAGTATTTTGAAAGTTTGTAAATAGGGCTTGAACACAGCTGATAATTGGTCTAAGGGGTATTTCTTTTTTGTGTAATTTGGGAAGTCCGTAAATTTGGGGAGGGTTAGCATTATGTATTTTCAATTCATTACATAGTTTTTTAGGTAGAATATTCTTTTTTTCCCAAGATTTTATCAGTTCATTGTTTTTAGTTTGTATTATTTTTGTGGATCTTGTTCAGTTTTTTATAAGTTTCTTCGTCATTTAGGATATCATACATTTTTTTATCGTAGTCTCTTGTGTTCATACCACGGTTTTGTTTGATTTATCTGGCTTAAGAACTGTTATTTCAGGGTTATTTTTAAGGAATGATTTTGTTTTTTTGATACTGTGATTTAATTAGTTGTTTCTTATTTAGTTTTGTATCTCTTCTTTTAAAATTAGTAATATTATTTTTACCACCTTATTTCGTATTTCAGCTTGGGTGTCCTTATCGAATTTGTCAATT
>CM024243.1:22303935-22375515 GCA_013421045.1 Propylea japonica | reverse complement strand
TATCTCGTGCAAGCGGTATATCTCCACAAAGATCGTCCTTTTGCGGCGTTGCCGCTTGAGGCGCCCCGTCATGTCTTTAGAAGGCCGTGGTAATACTCGGTTTCAAATATCCGGCCGTCAGGGAGGCAGTCGGCGGAGGTGGAGATGTTCAAGCAAATATGTATTTGCTTTACAAATCCTGCCACCTACTTGAAACTTTGAAATTTTTTACTTATTTTGTACGAGTTCCAGAAATATTTTTACCAGCAATCCTGCCACCTTGAAATTTTTGGAAGTGGTTACTTATGGCTAGAGAACGATAATCTTATTCTATAGTCCGTTCACGAAAGGTTGAGCACATAGTAGGCGTTTTCTTTGTTTATCTGAAGTTGGCAGTATTTACTATTATAAAGTAAAATAAAGTCAACGTTGCCGAATGTACCTGGTCTCGTTCGACGAACTTGCGAGTTATCAGAGAACTCTATGCAATATTGACAACATTGCGTATCAATCTGACAAGAAAATAAAGAACATAACCTAAAATTTTAAATTGTTGATTGAAGTTTCTTGGGTTTTTTAGCACTAAGTCTTACCAGTAAATAGTCATTTACTTTTAATAAATATATTGACTCCGACATATGTTTCGGCCTTATTATGGCCTTTTTCAAGGATAGTACAACCATCAATAATTCCTGTAAATTACAAATAATGAACATCACAATGAATCAATTTAAATTTTCCTACACTTACTATTTTCGTCGAATATTACATTTTCAGTTATAAATATAAAACACAATTACACATTCTCACAGATATGACACAAACAAACATTGGTAAAGTTATGAACGTCAAATTAAATTTTCAAACTCAAGACGAATAAATATTACGACATCTGTATGGAATTTATAAGAGTGTAAATTGTTAAATTTTAGATAACTGTCTTATTCATGTTTATACTCATTGTTGGTTTTGTAGATGGAGTACTTGAATGATTTTATTTGAAGTTGTTATATTTTCTTTTATTTTATCAAGTTGTAATATATTTGGGCTAATTCTTGGTGTCCGTTTTGTCATTCATACCTCTTTATTCTTCTTTCCGGACTTGTAAGTTTAAGAGCTCGGTCAGCATCTAACTCACAGGTAAATTCAATTGGGATGGTATTATTGAAATTTTTTATAATGTCTTGTATTTATCTTCAGGTGCTGCTGTGAGACAGTCGTCTACAAAACGTTTGAAAAATGGCACTTTGTATGTTAACTCTTCTATGACAGTTTCCTCTAAATCTTCCATTATTTTTGTGCTATCACAGCTGAAATTGGAACTCCCTACCACATCCATTTATTTGAGTGAAAAATTCGTTTTTGAATTGGAAATACGAACATGAAAGCATAGTTCGATAGCTTTTATAAACTCCGTTTTTGGTAGGTCTGTAGTTCCTTTCCTTTATTTTTCCCATTTTTAATAACTATATCTTTTGCTACGTCGAGTGGTAAGTTTGTATACAAGCTGACAACATCCAAACGAGAACAGTTTTCATTTGTTTTAGTGATATTTTATCTATGAATTTCTTGAATTGCCAGGAATCCTTCACGTAATAAGCATTTTTCCTAGTATTGGAGTTATACAATTTGCTAAGTATTTTGAAGTTTGTAAATAGGGCTTTGAACACAGCTGATAATTGGTCTAAGGGTATTTCTTTTTTGTGTAATTTGGGAAGTCGTAAATTTGGGGAGGGTTAGCATTATGTATTTTCAATTCATTACATAGTTTTTTAGGTAGAAATTCTTTTTTTCCCAAGATTTTATCAGTTCATTGTTTTTAGTTTGTATTATTTTTGTTGGATCTTGTTTCAGTTTTTTATAAGTTTCTTCGTCATTAAGATATCATACATTTTTTTATCGTAGTCTCTTGTGTTCATTACCACGGTTTTGTTTGATTTATCTGCTAAGAAACTGTTATTTCAGGGTTATTTTAAGGAATGATTTTGTTTTTTTGATACTGTGATTTAAATTTTAGTTGTTTCTTATTTAGTTTTGTATCTCTTCTTTTAAAATAGTAATATTATTTACCACCTTATTTCGTATTTCAGCTTGGTGTCCTTATCGAATTGTCAATTCCTGCTTCTATATTTGCTATGATATGGTGTACGGGATATTCTGTTTTTCAACTGGAACGCAGTATTTTGGACCCAAATTTAAAACTTCTTTAACTTCGTTTGGTAATGTTATATCAGAGATGTTCTCTATCCAATCTTTTTTTGTTTGCTTTTCTTCAATTTTATTTTCATTCTGTTTATTTTGTTTATTTGTTTTGTTCTTATTTATTGAAAAGTTCCTCCATTTTGTATCCTGGTTTTCCATATTTTCTTTACCCTCTCTCCGTTATCATTTTCTAGAATGTCTTGTTTATATCAATTATGTTTTTTGAAGAATCCTGAGTGTTTTTGGAAGTGTCAGTATAAGAAGATTAATCGTCTTGAATCGAAATGTTTGAAAATTCTATCGAATCTCTTTTGGGTGTTTTGGTCGGCTATCTTGATGTGTCCAACATTTAGCTGAGGAATGTTGGGTATGAGCTCTGAGTTTTGCATTGCAACAGAAATATACGTCGGTTCTTCTGTTTTAATAATTTTGACTTCAATTTCTCAAGCTTTTTTTATTTTGTGATGTTCTAAAATTTTAATATACACAGTGGAATATGCCAAAATTCCATGGCCAACCGACGGCTCAACCTTTCGTGAACGGACTATAGGTTGGAAATATTCGGCCGTCAGAGAGGCAGTGGAGGCGGGGTGTTACAGCAATTCCTACTACCTTGAAATTTTGGGAACTGTTTATTATGGGTAGAGAATTAAAAACTCGGTTTCAAATATCCTTCGGAGGCGGGGCGTTCCAGCAATATTTCTACTAGGAATCCTGCTACCGAATTTGCTGGTAAATGCAAATGTGTCCAGTGGTGTGAAAGTTGAGGGGTAAACCTTTGTGCCAATTCAATATCTCCGCCACTGATCTTCTAATAAACCGGATAGGGTGCAAGAAAGTAGCTATTATTAGTGACGATGTGTATACAAAACTTATTTCTGTTATTCGAATGTTCCTGAGAAATTAGCGAAAAACTGAAAAAAATATCTGAAACGAAAACCCGGAGGAAAAAATCTACACTTGAATGTTGATACACTTATTTAGGACCCCCTGTATATTCATTTATTAATTTATCATGGTTTTCAAACTCACCCCTGTCACCACCGGTGAAAATGAATGCTTTCTCCAATGGCAATTCCGCGTTGACTGCAAGATATTATGGGTGTAAGGGAAACAATAAGTCTCCGAAAAAGTCTGTGCTCTCTCTGGGAATTTGAGTAGGCATGTTATCGATACTGCATACCAACACACCCGGCCACTGAAGCTGTTGGTGTCTTTGTTCCTATCAGCATCGTATAAGCAGAATGGGTTGTCGATTGTCGTACACCTCATTCATGAACTCGATTGATCCACCTATATGTAATCAATGAATCAACTTTTGAAACGGTTAATGGTTAATCTACCTAAAAAATAACTGATAATGAAAATGAACTAAAACAAAAAGTGCATATAAGAACTACCTTGTGAGTGTGGTAGAGCCTATGTTAGAGAAAGTCAACCAAAGACTAACTAAACGGAGAATAGATGAGACACTAGTAGAACAGCTTCAACGCCGTCTTTTTTTGTACAACATTACTAATTCGTGAAAAAAGCTCAATTGAAAAAGGATCTGTATCGTAAAGATGCCTCAAAAAGAATTCTGTAGTGCACCTTTGAATAGGTAGGTACACACCATATACAAGAGGCAAAAAGTTTTTTGAAATTCAATTTCCAAAAGGAAATCAGAAATGGATTCGTGCAAGTTATCGATGAGTGAGGAAATTTATTTTCATGAAAATATACCTGCAACAAATTTCCATCTGATTTTTTTTTTGGAATCGAGAAATGAGGATCAATAATCAAATTCTGGATAGAATAAAAATTTATTAACTGAAATAGGTATCACCAATTGAAAATACAGATTTATTTCATAAATATCTAATCAATAAACAATAATTGCATTGAAAACATTCTCAAAAAAACTAAAATAATGAATCAATAATACAAAATATGAGTATTTACCGACTAAACTTATTCAATACATGAAAAACTTTTTTGAAAACTACGAGTATCTTAATTCTTATAGTTAACAGAATATACATGTAAATTTTATAATTACCTTCTTGCATCTCGATTTTCACATCCAATAACACAGCACGTCTTCACTCTTGCAGGCATATCGAAATTTATTATATTTCAAACATAGATTATAGAGTAAAGATATATATACTATATAATCTTTGATTTATATATACTATATAATCTTTGATTTCAAAAAGAACGTGTCAAACCACTCCTTGTGTCAGTTGACAATTCAAAGGTTTTTTGATAATAATGATTTTACATACTTACTATTTTCTCGATAGGATTTCCATGAATGCAACGACATCTAACTATCAAATTGAAAATAATTTTTTCGTGTTTAGTCTCCTCCTCCGACAGATATCGCGGAATATACGAGTGGCTCATCTATTTTATTAGTTTGTCTATGAAGTCAACGTCCTTTAAATACAAATTAAAACATAAAAAATTAGCTTAACGGGGGGATACTGATAAGCGAATGGAGACGATAGGATTTTATGGGTTGAAGCTTCCATAATATTCGAAGAAGAAAAACTGGAACGAAGAAAATTAAAGGAAGCTATTTTCATGTCAACCGTTTTTTGATCTCAAAACAATCTGAACTCTAATAATAAAAACCATCGTAGGGGAAAGGAGGGTAAGATGACGAATTCTCGATATTTCATAAATATATAAGTCTTTCAGCATCAGCTTCTGTCAAACGTGAAAAAATAGTCCTATTCTTCATGCCTTTTATCGGCAGCAAATACTACGAGAATTCAGTAAGATCCAGGAGTTGATACATGTCGGGTGTTGGTTGAGACAATATTGTATGTGATTCCGAGTAATACTGTTTTTAGTGTTTTTCTTCATTTCGTTTTCTGTAAGTCTAATTTTATTTCGAAACTATCATGTTTCAGAAAATATTGAGTATTTAAAACATTTGTTGGGAGTGATGAATTTCATTTTATGACGTTTACAAATAAAATGCCAATACGGGTAAGATGACGAGTTGTTCGTCATCTTACCCTACATAATTAAAAATATTTATTAGGTCATGTTTTTAACTTCAGGTTTGAATAAATATGGGTAAAATATATCAAAGAAAAACTGACAGGCAATCATGGTCGAAAGATAATATGAAAAGAGTACTCACTAAAATAAAAAATCAAGAGTTGAGTGTAAATGCAGCTTCGAAAGCATATCAAATTCCAGAAGCTACTCTCAGATGATATGTTGAGAAATATCCTGATGAGGTAAACTAAACTCGTTTGATCATATGCATACTCAGAGAAGAAGAAAATTACGAGATCAGAAAAAAAATGAGAGATTAGAAAAAAGTAGAAAAGCACAGAAAGTAAAACAAAAACCTGTAAGAAGAAAAACAAAATTGAACGATTCTTCTGACTCCTCAATAGATCTACAATATGCTGACTCTAAAAATGATGCAGATGATGAAAGAGCATTATCTGCAGTGAACGTGGAAAAAATGGAATATGGTTTTGCAGTTTGCTGTAGCAAATGTGAAGAGTGCACAGGACTGGACACTAAAAAGGCGAAAATGAAATAAAAAACCTAGAATGAATTTATTTTACCTTGATTTGTAAATTTTTTGATATAGCTACCTTTATGTTTTTTATAATACGTATCTACTGATGTTATTCTCCACAATTCGTCATCTTACCCTCCACGTCGGGTAAGATGACGAAAATGACGTTAGCAGATAAACTTCAAATTTTTCACTCCAAATAGTAACTTGCAAGGGATAAAATTTTTTTATTGAAAACTCAATAATAGTAAATGACAGAATAGTTTTTTCTCACACCGTAAAATGATCAAATAACCGTTTTATGAGTTTTTCTAGCTTACTGTCGTCATCTTGCCCCTCCTTCCCCTACATATTGGGAAATGACATTTCCACTTAAATTTCCACTTAAATTTCCACTTAAATATCTATAATATGAAAATGAATCGCAAAATGTGTTGGTAAGCGCATAACTCAACAACGCCTGGACCAATTTGGCCAAATCTTTTTTTAAAATGTTCGTTGAAGTTCAATGATGGTTTTTACGGCGAGAAAAATTAGATTTATTGCTGGAAAAACCCTAAAAATAGCCCTTCTTTTTCCCATACATATTTTTTGACGTTATGAACAATACATATTATCATTTAAATTAACAGCAAAGTTTTTTATTCCATTTTTATTTGATATTTATTAACTTAAAAAGTACAAAATGATCCCTGGGATCATTTTGCCCCTACCCCAGGGATCCTTTTATCCACAGGGGTGTATAAAATGATCCTTTACTAAACTTTAACAAAAATATCTAATACAAAAAAACTACATAGATGAAATGAAAAATAAGTAGGCAGATACAAAGTTAAGTAAATTCACTACCTCCAACAATTGAAATCTTGCGGTTTTGCCTACAACTTTAGCCACAATTAAAATTTTCCCTTAAGGGGACCATCATACCTCACCTTCCCCTACATCCTTTTTTCAAACTTACCTGGATCAGCAGATATATCACAAATGGCTAACATTCTATGGGGAAGAGCAGGAGCACCTACTGACGTTGTTAACCAAGGTGTGTGTGCAGGTCTCAAAAGATGTTTAGCATCAGGAATAGTTATCAGTTTGGGACTGTTAACAGCCCAGTAGATTCCGTTGATTATCACAGAGGCATAAGGAGCTATTTTCTTGCTGAATGTGGATATGTACCTTTCTGGGTGTTCCTCGTATTCCACAGGATCGAAACCACCCCCACCCTCTCTTTCCAAGTAGTCTCTTCTTCTGACTACGCATCCGTACACCTTGTTAAGACTGCCATGCTCTGCGGCTTTGCGGAGCATATCTGGTGGTACATACTCGTGCGGAAGCTCTTGAAATACTTCTTGAGAACCTTGAAAAAAGAGTGCAAAAATTATTAAATGCAACCATAATATTCGGGACTGGGGCAATAAATATGCTTACAAACTTTCAGCTGTTAAATACTTCTTTGTAATGTTTGCTTCAACAATTTTTAGGCCATATGGTTTATTAGATTTGTGGAAGTCCTATCGAAATGAAAATTCGTGGATTGCGGTTTAACCAAATGCCTTCTAAATTTTGAGATGATAATATTCCGTACTTCAAACATAGGATTCACTATGTCCGCCCAACACAAAAAGTTCTTCAGGAAAACACAGAGGAAAGAAAATTTTCAATATTTGTAATTTTCCCTTCAAATATTGGATTTGTGGAGCGGAGACCTTTAGTATTTTTCGAAGTCAGTACATATCTCGATGAATGAACGTTGTGTATTTTTCCTTTAATTAATTAACTGATGATACGGAGCACAAAGAAGTTGAAGGCTCTAAGTTATTGCCACATAGTTATCATTCAACGTCGTGAAGATTGAACAACTCTTCCCTGTAAAATTGGTTTACGATTTTGAATTTAGTTCTTTCCCGTTCAGTTCAACCAGAATAATTGCCTGAATTTAGGAGGCTTTTTTGAGTACGCGAACAGGTTAATGAATATACAATTTAATATTCAATATATTCACTCGCAGAGCTCTCGATGTAGATCTTTCAATTGATTAGTTTATTGTTTAAAAAAACCACTGATTTTTTCCCTGAAAATAGATACGCTGAAATTGTTCCATTTATTTCGTTTTAAACGGCTTTAATTTTTTTATTTGTCTGGCTGAATATTATTCACTTAATCAATCAAATAACGCACATCTAAAGATCTTGTTAACCTAAATATTGAAATGAATAAATTTTTCTCAACTTTGTTCTAAGATTGTATCACTTCATTTCTGTGAATATACAGGGGTGTGAATATACAGGGATTGACGTCAATAAATTATTTTTAGATTCCTCAGACCTGTGGCTATGGAAAAATACCCTATGTATATATAGTCCGTTCACGAAAGGTTGAGCACATAGTAGGCGTTTCTTTATTTGTCTGAAGTTGGCAGTATTTGCTGTCATAACGTGAAATAAAGTCAACGTTGCCGAATGTACCCGGCCTCGTCCGACGAGCTTGCGTGTTATCAGACAACTCTATGCAATAGTGACAACATTGCCTATCAATCTGACAAGAAAATAAAGAACATAACCTAAAATTTGAATATACACAGTGGAATATGCCAAATTTCCATGGCCAACCGACTGCTCAACCTTTCGTGAATGGACTATAGGTAATGCGATTTTTTGTACTTCTCGAGTTATGATTTTTTGAGTGTTTTTCAATGTTATTTTGCCAGCTAGGTTTGAAAAATTCATCTCTTCCTATGCAGTAAGTATTTTGCAGTTTTTATTTTTTTTTAGCATGGTCGTCCTGAATGTTGCTTCATTAAAAAAAATATTCTGCTTCCTGAAATCACTGCAAGCTACCCAAAAAAAGCTGGAAAGCTAGAACTTCAGTTTTCAGTAGGATGTACCTACTCAAACATTCATTTTCGATTCAGAAATAAAAAATTGTTTTTTCTTCGAAGGGAAAAAAATTTGACATTTTATATCTCTTGACAGGTCACAAAATATAACTTTTTACGTAATTACTTTTTTCGCTGTCAAAAAAGTGAGCGTCTATATATCTGGAAAAAAGTACTCACTCCGCTTCGCGTCGGGAGACAACATAACCTCGAGCTGAAATCTAATACTTTTTCCCTTGTATAATAAATTACTATTTCAGCTTTTGGCTAGGTTTCAAAATTTTGCGGATTCCTACGCTGCGAAAATCATAGGAAATAAAGGTACTTGATTGGACTTTTTTCGTTGTAATCAGCCTTGCAAGGCGAATAGGCTGAAAATCATTGAAACTCGATAAAATTAGAATCATTTTAAAATCCCATTTTCAAGTTTAATTTACCATAAAAATGAAAAGAGAAGAAAAACAAATTTTATCGACTAACCGCCTTCTAAGGCTGATTACAACGAAAAAAGTCCGATCAAATACATTTTTTTTCCTATGATTTTCGTAGCTTAGGACTCCTCAAATTTTTAAATCTAACCAAAAGCTAAAAAACAACTTTTTTCATTTCTGAGTCGAATATTAATGTTTGAGTACATCCTACTGAAAACTGAAGTTCTAGCTTTCAAGCCTTTTTTGGGTAGCTTGTACTGATTTCAGGAAGCTGAATATTTTTTTATTGATGCAACATTCAGGACGTATACGCTAAAAAAATTAAAACTGCAAAATACTTTCTGCATAGGAAGAGATAAATTTTTCAAACCTAGCTCGCAAAATAACATTGAAAAACATTTAAAAAATCATAACTCGAGAACTGAAACTGAGGAATCTAAAAATAATAATTTATTGACGTCAATCGTCTGGACACCCTGTATAATATTCTCAAATCATTTACCTTGAGAAACGTTTCCAGACCCTGTAAAAACAAAGGTTAGAGGACCAACAGATTTGGGCATCAGTCCAAGTGCTATCTCATAGCCTGCATCTCTGACAGCTTGAAATGCCATACTACAATTCCTATAGTTATGAGCTGGGCCTATGTGCATAAAAGGAGTGTGGTGTCCTAAAGCAAGAAGTCTTAGACCGATACCATGAAGAATATTCACAGTCCCTGCTACACCAGCCATTCTGCCAAAAGCAACCACTCTCTGTCCCTTTTCGTCCACTAGTTTCTCGTAGTCGATCAGTCTTATCTGTTTCTCAAGTATTGCATCTAACAGGGGCATATTACTCTCCTGAAAATAAATTCATCAAATTTTGAGAAAAATCTTGTTGAAAAATTGTATCTCATCTGGTACACAGATGGGTCCCTGAGGGAACGAGGAGCAGGCATAGGCATATACGGTCCCAAATACAGAGAATCGGTGCCTTTAGGGAAGCCAATAACAACGCTCCAAATTGAAATTCTGGCCATAGAAAGATGCGCCCAAGTCTGTCTGTCCAGACAGTACAAGGGGGCCAGAATTTGCATTGCCTCTGATAGTCAGATGGCACTGAGGCAGCTTATGGCCGTTGATTGTAGATCAAGGACCATTTGGGGCTGCAAACAGTCCCTCAAAACACTGGCGGAGTACAACAAGCTAGTTTTAGCTTGGGTACCTGCGCACCAGAACATTGAGGGAAATGAGAGAGCTGATGCCCTTGCAAAAAGAGGAGCAAACACACCCTTCGCCGGACCCGTGCCCTCCTGTTGGGTATCACCTACACTGATTAGGGCAGAGGTCGACGTTTGGGAAAAACACTCTTACTGGATAAACACATCCAGTCAAAGACAAGCAAAGAGACTAATCGAAACTTCCAAAGAGAAGGCTCAACAAGCTCTATCGTTGTCAAAAAACGAGTTAAGGCTGATAATCGGCCTTCTCACAGGGCATTGTCCCGTGAGATATCACCTACACAAAATCGGTAAGGAAAACTCCGACATTTGTAGGTTATGTGAATCGGCCACTGAAACCACCGAGCACATACTATGCCAATGCACTGCGCTGGCGCAAACCAGACTTACTCTACTAGGTGGCGCGTTATTAACGCCAGCCGACATAAGAGCGAAGTCTCCTAAGGAAGTAACCAGCTTTGCTAAGGAGGTTAGATTCCTGGGAAAAACGTAGTTTTAGTATGGTAACGCACAAAAGACCTTATTGGTCGCAGTGCAGAAGGGTAATCAACGTGCCGATCGACCACTATCTAATCTAAACCACTTCTGTCCCTTTTCGTTCACTAGTTTCTCGTAGTCGATCAGTCTTATCTGTTTCTCAAGTATTGCATCTAACAGGGGCATATTACTTTCCTGAAAATAAATTCATCAAATTTTGAGAAAAATCTTGAAATGTTCTTGAAAAATTGTCAACTGCACGTGTTGATATTTCATATTGAATGATCTTTTTGGGCGCTCGTTCTACTTAAACGAGTGCTATATAGTTTTGCCAAAATGTCTGTGATTTTCGAATTTTGAGCCGAAATGGTTTCAAACGATAGGGTTAGACTGCCTGATGACGACTTCGTGGTCAAATTCAATTCTGTCCGTGGGGCCGTCCGTGCGGCTGTTAGCACAATAACTTTCGAAGGGGTTGTCCTACTGACTTGAAATTTTCAGGATGAGTTCGGGTCCCAAATGCCTCAGTTAAGTTTGTTAACCAGCCAAATCGTACAGGGTGTTCCATAAAATATGGCCATTCAAAATTTTTGTTTCTCAATTTCTCAGAAAATACGAAACCAATCGGAATGAAATGTAACGGCCAAATTCAAGATGCTGATAACAAGCCTCATGCAAAATTTTGTGGCCATAGTGTGAACAGAACCATAGAAAATTCAGTTAGAATATTGAAAAAAAGGAACTTCATATTTCCATAAAAAGATATCCGCTTCAAATGAAATTTATTTTGTGAATGGAGACTGATATAGGTACTGAATGTTCATGCAAAATTTAAGTGAAATTGCTTTTATGAATGATAACTGATATACTTAATTTTCATGCAAAATTTTGTGGCTATAGTGTTATCAGAACCATAGAACGTTCAATTGGAATATTGAAAGAAGAATCTTTATATTTCCATAACAGAATATCCGATTCGAGAGAAAGATATCTATGGATGCTTTGGATGATATTACCATCATTGCATGTTCTTTGAACGTTGACATGATTAGCAACAAAGTACGAATTTATTATTAGCTGATTCTAATCGACTAATATTATTCTCTGCTTTATCTGTTTATATTTACTTGCTTTTTCGCCCTATCGGGACACATCAGTATGGAGAATAGCTGTGTTTGATACGAGGCATTCTAGAAACCTATACTCAAATCTGGCGCTCAGTTCTGAATATAAACAAAAATGAAACGTCATATCTGAGAATCTTTACGAGCATCCAATAAGATTTATTTATTTATTAGTGAAAGGAACACAAACAGAATAAATACGATAAAAAGTATCCACAAATAATTTATCAAAGTGCTAACCTAAAAAAATAACAAAAAACTACATCTCTAAAACAAAAGAAAGAATACAATTTAAATGACTTAAGTTCACAACAGAAAACCTCTTTTATGTGTTTCCCTAATTTTAGCTGTACTGTCAGCGAATAAATCAAATTCAATCGGGCAACTATTCACCGTTGCAATAGCCCTACATAGGGGTGAATTCATGGCACTGCTGGTTCTCCTCAAAGGAACAAAAAAGATCCTTATGCCTTAGGTCCATGAGGAGCATAAAAGTTAATACCCTCCAGGCTATCACAGCTCAGTTTGTTAGTGACAAGTTTATGTACAAAAATAATGTCATTTATTTTTCTATTATCCTCTAGGCTGTTGAAATTGAAATGTTTGAGCCTCAATTTGTAGTTATCTGGATCTCTGGGTTTCAAATAAAAGTTACATTTGAAACAATTTGAGGAAGTTCTGTGTACTGATTCAATTCTAGTTATATAATTACGTAAAATGGGTTCCATACAATTGATGCGAAATTTAACCTACTTTAAACAAACGAAAAGTACAATATCTTCAAAGCCAACTGATTTTTGAAAGGTTTACAATGTCTCATCATAAATCCAAGCATACTATTACAAAAAGCTATAAGGGAATTTATGTGGTTATCAAAAGAGAGTTTAGTATCAAAGATTATACCAAGATCTCTGATACTGGTGACTCTAGATAACTTAATGTCACGTCATAGGTCAATTTCAAGCGGCTAACCGGTTATTATTTCGGCTAACCAATTGCATTCAAGTTGAATTAAATTGATCAACCGAAATGATAACCGGTTAGCCGCTTGAAATTGATTATAACTGAGCATTTCGGGTGATTACTGTACAGGCCATTAGCACTACAATAAGCAGCAAAAATCTCCAATTCCTCTTGCAATTCCAAACAATCTCTCATGGAACTTATAATTCTAAAAATTTTTTAATCATCTACAAATAACAGAAATTTGCATTTTTTGAAGCATTCAATAATGCCATTTATATAAATTAAAAATAACAATGGGCCCTGAGGTACACCAGATGATACAAAAATGCTGTCGGAACAATAACCACCAATTTCAACGTATTGCTGCCTATCTGTTAGATAAGATTTGAACCGTGACATCATGACTCCCAAAACACAAATTTTACCAAGTTTGTTAATTAGCAAATCTCTGCAGACCCTGTCAAAGGCCTTGGCGAAATCCGTATAAACTATATCGACTTGTGAACCCCTTCCTAAGCAATCATGCAAGTACTCGACCAAACTGGTTAGATTGGTTTCCACAGATCTCTCTTCAACAAAACCATGTTATTCACTTATAATTTGATCTTTTACTAAATAATGTAACCGTGGCAAAACAAGCGATTCAAAGATTTTCTCAAAAACCGAGAGTTTGATTATAGGTCGGTAGTTATTAATAACTGTTTTGTCTCCATTTTTGAAGACAGGAACGACGCATGTCATAATCAGCCTTTTTGAAATTGAAGAAAATCATCACAACGTACCAAATTCTTAATTTTACAAACATTGGATAGAACCAAGTCCAAAGATTTTGCAATTGAATTCGGAATGCTGTTAAACTGCAAAAGTTCACAAAAAGAAAAGCTGTCGACAATATTAAAGTATTTTGCTTCTACATTTATAGGTTCAAGATAAGAACCATCATCACTTTATAACTCCCATGTAGTGGAAGACAAATTGAAATCTCCAAGTATCAACAGCATTCCACCTTCACAGTGCGATTTCACCCTCATTAAATTAGAGGCAAAAACATCAATTGCTGAAGTGTCCGCTGGTGGCACATATACACAACAAAGTTGGGATTGCATACCGGTTTACCGATTTACCAGTTAACCGATTTACCGCCTTAAAAGTTCTTCAAATTACCGACGAAGAAATCGGCGTCTTTTACCGGTAATTTCGGTAAAAAATGCCAAGCTGACAACATCCAAATCGGATAATGCTGCATTGTCCATTAAAGAAAAGCTCAACAAAATTGAAATAAACAGTAGGTATCCTTCCAATCACGTTTAACAATGTTCAGCAGTGTGTGAAAACCGAAATGCAATATTTTCGGACGGAGGGGATTCAGGGGAAATACTTGAAAATGGTTATCGCAGCACTAATGACAACTCGCCCTACTAGCGTGGAGTCCGAAAGAGCCTTTTCTGCTGCGGAAACACTTTGCACTAAGATTAGGTCGCGGCTAGTGATAACAGAGAGTGAAGTCGCGCAGCACGTAAGCCCGAACGTGGACGTAACGTGAGAAAACGGTCAAATATAACGTACGCTTGAAGTAAAATAGTTGAAGTGCTGCCATACGTACGTACGGCAGACCATTAGAGACTAAGCTAACCTATTATCTTTTGGTATTCTGAAAGAGTTTCTGATATTAGCGATTCAGATTGTCTGAAACAAATTGATGAAGTGAACATATGTAGGATTCCTTCATTACATTCGAATTTCAAAATGAATAATAATTTTTCATAACTTGAGTCTTGCCGAAAGCAGGAATTTTAGAGGAAATCACAAATGAGTTGCTTGTATGTAAATATCACTCTCTTTTGAAAGGAAATTCCACATTTGTAACTTATCGAAATAATATATTAGTTCTGGTACTATGCATCTCGTAACAACACTTCTCAGAAAATGCAAAATCGCAGTTTATAAAATAGGAAGATATTAAGTGAAAAGTTAATTATCGTGTTCTCCAAACAAAGTTTCAGCTAGATTATTTTAAAAAGTTAGAAGCAATTCATTTCAAAATTCCAGCATTCGCCCTCATCGGTCGGATTCGCAACTTTCGGTTAACGTACGTACTACGTACGTACGTAACAGGACGCTAGTTTACGCACGTAAAGCCGGCCCAAGCGTGAACGTAAGAAATTGACGAGTGCGCATGAGCAGTCATTGTAACGTTTACGTCTACGTCCTTGCACCACTTCAACTCTCTAATACCTCAGAGTAAGAAATAAACATAGAGATGCCCCTACGCTTGAATAGTACATCATTGTAATCAACCAAGCATAACAGTGAGATGGAAAGCATGTCACTGCCACACTGGGGTGAAATGAACAATTGGTTAGATTTTCATTTCTCCTATTCCTGAATATAATACAACATTTCCGAAATTTTGCCCTAGCTATAATTAACGGAATAGCCTTAAGCAATAATAAACTGCCACCAAATCATTGAAATAATTCAGTTTATGAACGTCAAATCAAAATGAAAATGTAAACACATCGCATCAAGAAACTGAACACTAACAGACAATGTTGCCAAACTGACAGAATTATCTGTAACAGACGCAAGCCGCAAGTATCAGAGTGGGAGAACGGTAGAGCAATTATCCCAATACGGAATAAACATACGGCACGATTTCGCAACGCCGGAAGTTTGTTCGCGCATATAAACAGATTCCACTTGGCTGCATAACAAATGCGTGAAGGCAACTCTAGGTTTACTTTTTACTCTAAGGATAACAGTCTTGGTAAACTGCGTTTTCTTAGGGCCTTTTTTATAAAACAAAAAAAATCGAAAGATTAAGTAAGAAACGACTGATATTTTTTTATTTTATAGACTATTTCGAGTTTTACTGGCATATTTTTTTAAATTTTACCAAGAGTTTCACTTTCCTGTGTTTATTATCGATTAAGAATTAAATAAAGTTTTGTTATTCATTTTGTGGTTACCGGTAAGAAAAAACCGTTAAATACCGGTAAATCGGTAATTTTTCAAATAATTCAAATAAAAAATTCGCTAAATTTGCAATCCCTACAACAAACGAATATAAGTTGTTTACCGACAGTTATTTTCACCCAAACATCCTCAGCATCACACTGAAAGCTAGGCAAATGAACATGGTTTAAATAATTTCGCACAACTATGAACACTCCGCCATCTTCCTTTTTCCTACTTTTTACTGGACAACGATCTCGACGAAAAATACTGTATTAACTATTGTCAACCAATTCACAATCACTGACACTTATTGTGTTCAACCAGGATTCGGTCACAAATATGAGGTCATGGAAATTTGCCACAACATTCAGCCTGGTAATACACATCCAAAGCCATTTTGAGAAAAAAAGATTTATTATCTAGTAATTTGGAACAATTTTATCGAAGATCTATAAATTGTCTAATTCAGTATGATGCGATATATGGATAGGTAATCCTAGAAGAATCATCCTTTCGCATTAGAATGTTTCCATTTTGTACCCAGACGAATTTGTAATCATTCTCTTTAGCAAACTCTCTAGCTTTTTTGAACAGAATTTTATTTTTATTAGTTAGATGACCACCTATATAAAGTCTACAGTTCAATTCCCCAACATCCAAGCCAGCTTTTTTATCGCTGATGTTCATACTTTTTGACCTATAAGCTGTAAGGAAATTATCCCTCTTGATCTTTGAGTGGAAGCGAACAATGATATTCTTGGGTTTATTCTTTAGTTTCGTAGGAACTCTGGTTACATAGTCCAAAGATTCTACATTAACACGCAGATTAATGAAGTTTCCATTTTTTTCAATTATGTTAATAACATTTTCCCCATCGTTCTCGAGTACATTCTGAATTTCAACATTATTTGAACGATTGTGTTGTTCGATGCTGTCTATTCTAGAATTTAACTCGGTCACTTCCTGTTTCAGAGCAAAATTTTCTCTCTCCAACTTGGCCATCCTTGCAACTACCTCTGTGAGTTTACCCAGTTCGGACTCAAAATCACTGATCTTATCGGAACAAAGTTCCACAGCCGCCTGTAAATTTCTCATTTCGAGAGTTAGCTGAGATACTCAAACTCATTCCGAAAATCCGTCCTAGTCCGGTCAAATTAGGTCGAAAAACAAGAGCAAAGTTACATAAATTACCATCAAGCTGAAATTTTGTACACTTCTTCAAAACACAAAATAACAAACAACATATCAAAGCTCCCCATCATTACGACTTGAGGAAAAAAAATTATTCAAGGTCAAAGGTCAAAAAAATGGGGTTTTCACTATTTTCTTCAAAACGGTAAGTTTTATTGTAAAATTACCTCAGACAAATATTGTTGATCGTGAAATTATCCATTAAAAAGGTATCAATAATTTTTTTCTCAGAAGCTACCGCTTTTGTAATAAAACGATTCGAAAAGTTGTAAACGTCATTGCATGCATAAGCGCGCCACGTATATACCTCTTTAGCTGTAATATAAGTAGAATTATGTTTCTATGGGTGATTTCACTTATTTTTAAATATAAAATATACATAAGTATCACTATGAGCATGGGCGTAGCCAGCGAGAGACAGGGGGGGGCAAGTGCCCCCCCTAGTGATGCGAATGTTCTGGCAATTTCTACGATACAATTTTACATTTTGAACGACTATGGACCATGACCATAGTTTGGCCCCCCTGTTATAAATTCTGGCTACGTCCTTGACTATGAGAATATCAGGTAACATGTAACCCAGTCCCTTAATTTATCTGTCCCTCTGTTCAATGGTGTGCGTGGCTAGGGTCTCGGTTCATTTCAATGTTAAAAGAAAAGTTTACTGCTCAAAATATATTGGTTAAACAAGCTACTAACGACGCCGACGTACTGATTATTGAAACAGCAATAGAGCAATTTAATTTGACCAATAAAACTATTGTTGTAGGTGAAGATGTAGACTTACTCGTATTACTCACTGCTCGAACTCCAGCTGAGAAAACTATTTTCTTCTTAAAACCAGGAAAAGCTCAAAATCAATCTGAAATATTTACATCCAAAAGTTTATCGACTCTTGGAAAGTGTCAAAATCATGTACTATTTTTACATGCCATAACAGGCTGTGATAAGACATCTGCATTTTACAGGAGAGGTAAAGACAACAGTCTTTAAAATGTATGAAAAGCAAGATTTAGTTAAATGTGCTGAAGTTTTCAAAAAAAGTAATTCAACACCACAAGAAGTTATCACCAACGGAATTTGCTTTCTTCTTCGTATGTACGGAGCCCCTAAAATAACTACCTGCTTAGATAAGTATCGACATGCATGTTTTGTTAAAAACACTCGAAAAAAAAAACAAGTACAATTAGCTGGTCTTCCTCCAACCTCAGTCGCTGCTCATCAACATCTTTTTCGAGTATATTATCAAGTTCAGAAGTGGCTTGGTTATCAGCCGGACCCAACAGATTGGGGTTGGACGTTGGTTGATAATGTATTGGAACCAATCCATACTCCCACCTGCGCCGGAAACACTGCTAAACTCAATTTTTTGCAACTGCAAAAAAGGATGAAGTGCTAAATGTGGTTGCAAAAAAGTTGGAGTGTTTTGTTCTCTTGCATGCACGAATTGTCAGGGCCGGCCGTGTTCTAACGTTGAATCAACAACAGCAGAGGATTCGTTTGATACTGATGAACGAATAGTAGGAGAGCTGGCACGAATTTTTGGGCAGGTATTTGAGGCAAGCTGAAAACTTGTCAGATGCCTCTCCTATTATATCCCAACTCGGGAATGCAGATCCGGCTGGTGAGTAGCGGGGCTAAATCAACCCCTACATTTTTAATGGCCTGGCAGGTAGAAAGCCCTACCGAAATGATCTGTCTTTTTGGGAATCTTATTTTTCAGTTATAAGTAACACTCCATTAAAATTTCAAGCTGCCTCAAAAACATTTTCTATAATTTTTTGCAAAATATTTTTGCACGCGTCTGGCAATGTTAAAACCCCGATTAAATTATTTGGCAGCTTGAAATTTTAATGGAGTGTTACTTATAACTAAAAAATAAGATTCCCAAAAAGACAGATCATTTCGGTAGGGCTTTCTACCTGCCAGGCCATTAAAAATGTAGGGGTTGATTTAGCCCCGCTACTCACCAGCCGGATCTGCATTCCCGAGTTGGGATATAATAGGAGAGGCATCTGACAAGTTTTCAGCTTGCCTCAAATACCTGCCCAAAAATTCGTGCCAGCTCTCGGACTAGAACATGGGATACATTGCTCCTCACGCAATTTACTTGCACTCAAGATGAAGAAGAAAAAGAAGAAGACTACAACGACGAAGAAGAATACGACGACGAAGATAAGCAAGAAGTAATTGAAGATTACGAGTAGAACTAATACATTTTTCTACTGTTTTTTAATTTCCTTCGCTTTTATCAATTCCAACTTCCATTTTCATCACTTTTATCAATTTCAAATTGTGGAATGGGCCTACAGGGGAAACCACGTTAAAAAAAGCGCGCTAAGTACACTACCCCAGAGGTGGCGTGGAAACGTGTGCATAAAATGACGCTTACAACTTTCTGAATCGTTTTATCTCAGAAGCGGTAGCTTTTAGGAAAAAACTTATTGATACTTTTTTATAGATAATTTCATGATCTACAATTTTTGTCTGAGGTAATTTTACAATAAAACTTACCGTTTTGAAGAAAATCGTGAAAAACCCATTTTTTTGACCTTTGACCTTGAATAATTTTTTTTCCTCAAGTCGTAATGATGGGGAGTTTTGATATGTTGTTTGTAATTGTATTTTGAACAAGTGTACAAAATTTCAGCTTGATGGTAATTTATGTAACTTGCAATGTCTAAATTGACCGGACTATCCTCACCTATAGGGAAATAACCGCAGCGGCATCAGCGGTGGCGGAAAATCGTCTGTTCGATGACACAGAGGGGGATCCACTCAATCGTACAGTACCATTCCCGTCCGCGATCGACAATCGGCAATCAGCGCACTTCCAACCTACACCCGCCGTCTTCTTGATCAAGGTCAATTGCGACTTGTAAACATCACAACAGATACCATTTCCGTGATAACAGCCCCCGCAAACTCCACCACATGTTAGGCCCGGTGTTTTCTTGTTTATTCTCCATAGGTCTTGCATTCCATTGTTTCAATATTTACTACTATTAGAGACACCGCAGACTGCAGACTTTTTATCGGCCGATAGTATAGTCAGGTTGGGCTGAAAGTGCGCACACCGAGCAAACTTGTTAAGTTGGCTCGGTATGCGCATTTTCAGCCCAACCTGACTAAACTATCGGCCGATTAAAAGTCTGCAGTCTGCGGGGTCCCTTAGAAGACACGAATAAATTACCCCTTTCTACTAGGGTCGATTGGAACACTTTTACCGATGTGTAGAATAAAGACTTTTCTGCTTTTTATCTCTAGCCATTTTTGAGATTTCTGTAAAAAACACTTTTTTCGATTTTATTTTTTTTCTCTTGTGAAATCCAAAATTTTCGAATGGTGATTTTTTCTCTTGATTCTTTGCTACTAAAGGAACAGACTTATAATTTTTTTGAGAATTTCAGCTGAAAAATCGATTTTTAGAAAAAAAAATAAAATTATAGTCATTTGTTTTTCGGTGTTCTTCAAAAGTGTCCACCGCCATTTTTTGACATGAAATGTCTTCTTCTTTGGTGCTTTACTCCCTGGAATTTCACATTTTTAAAATTGGTGGAACAATTTGAAAAAAAATTAAAACTGTTTGAATTTTGGGATTCAGCAGATATCCATCAAATTTTGGTACCGTTGTATTCATATTGGCTCCCTGAACTATATCAGTGAGGAAAACAATTGGCGATATGTCTTGGTTTGGAAGATATGGGCCCCAAAGTCCGAAAAATATTTTACCTGGAAGTCACTTTTCTCCCTACAGAAACACTGAATTACCGCTTTCTTAAGCTTAAAGCCTCTCTGAACATCTTAACATGAAGATTTGATTCATTTCATTTCAAATATATTCAATCCTACTGCAAAAGCATCGAAAAAATTCAAGGAAAAGCCCGCCGTTTCTTATGGTAAGTTTGGCACTAACGCACAGTTTTTCGGAAAGTGACATAGGAAATGATAGCGGGATTTACCCGCATGCATGGGGTCATATTCGCGCGAAATAATTCGCGGTAGTGCCAAACTTACCATAATGAACGGCGGGCTCTCCCTCGAATTTTTCCGATGTTTTTGCAATAATTATTGAATATATTTGGAATAAAATGAATCAAATCTTCATGTTAAAATGTTCAGAGAGGTTCTAAACTTAATAAAGCGGTAATTCAGTGTTTTTGTAGGGAAAAAAGTGACTTCCAGGTGAAATATTTATCTGACTTTGGAGGCCCATATATATTCCAAACTAAGACAGATCGCCAATTGTTTTTTTCACTAATATTGCTAAGGGAGCCAATATGAATACAACGGTACCAAAATTTGATGGATATCTGCTGAATCCCAAAATTCAAACAGTTTTAATTCTTTTTCAAATTGTTCCACCAATTTTAAAAATGTGAAAAACTTCCAGTGTATAAAGGACCAAAGAAGACATTTCATGTCAAAAAATGGCGGTGAACACTTTCAAAAATTTTTTACTCGAAAACGATAATAGATACGAAAAAAATTACAATTCTCAAAAAAGTTTCTTAATTGAACGAAAATATCGAAAATTGAATTTACGCTGACCAGTGGCGTACCGCAAAAAAGTTTGAAGGGGAAAAAGGAGACATATATGGCTCCGGAAAAGAAAACACCCTGTAGATTTAGTTAAGATTCAGAACGTACAATGATGGAGACTTCTGAAAATAGCTCGCATTCCAAATTTGAACTGAATATCTCAAAAACTGCAGGAGTTATGAAAAAAAAAACAATTATTTTTCGGAAATTTCAACACTCCGTAACGAAGCTTTTGCGGACACATGTGTATATGGACTTTTTTTCTTGAAGTTATACGTAGATTCATCCCCTTAAGTTGTGACATACTATTATGTAACACACTGTTTATTTAGTATCGATCTGGAGTCCTCTATATTCTATACAATTTCTAGGTAATAGTCTTATTCTTAGAGTTTCCTCTGTCTAAGGTCTTATTGCTCCACCAGTGAACGAGCAATCAATAGCACCTGCTCAAGGCTTAACCGATTCCTACAGATTTTAATCTCCCCAATTCAGAAAAGTTCACGCTGGTTAACTATTTTATGGAGCGTGAAAAAGTTCGTAGCGTTTTTTTTCTAAGTTTAGAGCTTTATTCTGGAAAGGCTACAACACGTAGATTATTCAAAGTACTAAAATCAACCAATATTAAACCCATACTTCGGAACTAATCCCGTCAACGCACAAAGAACATGCATGGTGGTAATATCAAACGTATATCATATTATACCTGCGTTCCTATTAACGCGATAATTTTCATTTATTTATTCAAAGTACTGTCCATCGGCAGCTATGACCTACTCCCATCTTTCAGGTAGCATACGGATTCCTCGCTGAAAGAATTCTTGGTCTTTTGAAGCGATCCAGTCATCGACCCACTTTTTGGTATCGTCGTAGGAAGAAAATCGCTGTTCAGCCAGGCCATGCGTCATCGACCGGAACAAGTGGTAATCAGAAGGACCAATATCTGGTGAATACGGCGGGTGAGGTAGAATTTTCCATTTGAGGTACTCCAGGTAGTTTTTGACAACGATTGCGACATGGAGTCGAGCATTGTTATGCTGGAGGATAACTTTGTCGTGTCTTTCAGCATATTGCGGTCTTTTATCCTTCAATGCTTGGCTCAATTTGATTAACTGTCGTCGGTAGCGGTCTCCTGTGATGGTTTCGTTGGGTTTTAGCAGCTCATAATAAATAACTCCGAGCTGGTCTCACCAGATACAGAGCATGAGCTTGGAGCCATGGATATTGGGCTTTGCTGTCGATGTTGATTGGTCACCGGGCTTAACCCATGCTTTTTTACGCTTGGGATTTTCGTAGCGTATCCACTTTTCATCTCCATTAACAATTCGATGCAGAAAACCTCTTCTTTTTTGACGCTGAAGTAGCAGTTCACAGGTAAAAAATCGTCTTTCGATGTCCCTCGGCTTCAACTCATACGGCACCCAATTTCCTTGCTTTTGAACCATTCCAAGTTGTTTCAAGCGATAAGAAATTGTTGATCGATCAACTCCCAACAATTCTGCAAGTTCATCTTGTGTCTGACATGGATCTTCATCGAGATATTGCTCCAAATCTACATCTTCGAACTTTTTCGGTGCACCGGAACGCTCTTCGTCTTCGAGGTCATTTTCGCCATTTTTGAAGCGTTGGAACCACTTTCTGCATGTTGATTCTTGTAGAGCATAGTCACCGTAAGTTTCCACAAGAATTCGATGAGCTTCGGCAGCACTCTTCTTTTGATGAAAATAATGTAAAAGAATTCCCCGCAAAAACACATTTGACGGCACAAAATTCTCCATCTTTAAAATTTCGCACAGGTTCACCTTCCTACTTCAGTGGTTCAATATAAACTAATGTTTGTAGTCTATGGTTTCAGCTTTCAGGTAAAATTTATTTCGCCAAAATTGGTTGAGTGTGTGAGAAGATACAATACTTAGAAAAAAAGACGCTACGAACTTTTTCACGCTCCTTATATTACAAGTAGGTAAGTATAATAACCTGAGAACATCAAATTCCAATTTTTTTCAGGCGAATTGTTTTCCAAAAATTAAGAACAACAAACATGTTTACCTACTTTCTGAATTATTTTCTTACCTGTGCCTTGATTGTATGTGAAAATAAACAGTAGGTTTTGTTTGGAATCAGCTGATCGATTGGCACTTGCTTCACTCCGAAGATAACACTAGCCTCGGAAATATCTTCTTGTATAACAGCTCCCGCTTTAAGATAGTTCTGCATAGGATAAGCTCTCCTGTTACTTGGCTGAACAATAACTTTCACTCCTTGCTTCACCAATTTTCTCACATGATTTGGAGCAAAAGGGGCCCTCCTTTCCCAAACACTTTGGTCTTCCCTTCTTATTGCCATTACCTTTTTTGTTGCCTTTAAGAGAATATTGTTAAAACCATGGTAATTCAATTAGAAAAAGCACGATTGAGAAGTGCTTGATATATCCGAAGTTGAAGTTGAAATTTTCAAGGTAGGTTTGAGTTATGAGGAGAAAAGTTAAATTCATAAATTAATAGAATGAAAGAAATAGCTTTCAAGATATACTCTACTGGAAAAAATTAAAGGATAAAAAAAAATTCGAATTTTTGCGGCCATTTTCAACATGCCGTAACTTTGAGAGGAATGGTCGTACAAGGAATGTAAAAAAATGAAATTGTAGCTCCAAGTGTCTAGTTTTTGGATTAGAACTTCAAAAATTTTAAGTTCCAGTGGTTTTCGAGTAATGATAGAAAAATCAGCAACAAAAAAATTCTCAAAATTTTACCACAATTTTTTTTTCTTGTCTACGAGCGTGGAAATTTTATTTTTGCATAATCGTTATAATGATGGGATTCTTTGTTAATTCAGCTTCAATTTATTTTTTCATTGACCTCAATACGTACACTTCTCGCCGAGATATCGGTCTTCAAATGGAAAAGGATCCATTTTTTGTCTTTGATTATCGATTTCTCAGCAATCAATGATCGCACAGAAAATTGAAGGAAAGTTTCCAGACCTTAAATGAACTCCGATTAATGAACAAACATTGCTTATTCATAGAATTTTTTTTTCTTCATGTCGCATCAATATAAAAATTTAACAAAAAAGGGCTTTTGGTGGTTTCTTGGAAAGTCTACCGCTGGATCGAAAATGTTGAGGAAACGAATAATGTTAAGTGTGACTTTCACAGTTCAATATGTTGATAAAAACCTTACGAAGGGTCGCTCTGAGAAGCTCATAATCTTCAAAAAAGGCAAAAAAGAATTTTCTCGAGCTTTTTCCACAATTTAATTGCAGATAGTACATAAATTTCCAAAAAAGAAAAATAAAATAAACTAACAAATCGAATTTTTATTAATTTAATAACGGATAAAAAATGGATCCTTTTCCATTTGAAGACCGATATGTCGGCGAGAAGTAGACATATTGAGGTCAATAAAAAATAAATTAAAGCTGAATTAACAAAGTATCTTATCATTATAACGATTATGCAAAAATAAAATTTCCACGCTCGTAGACAAGAAAAAAAAGTGGTAAAATTTTGAGAATTTTTTTGTGGCTGATTTTTCTATCATTACTCGAAAACCGCTGAAACTTAAAATTTTTGAAGCTCTAATCCAAAAACTAAACAATTGGAGCTATAATTTCCTTTTTTTAAATTTCTTGTACGATCATTCCTCTCAAAGTTACGGCATGTTGAAAATTGCCGAAAAATTTTGAATTTTTTTTTGATCCTTTAATTTTTTCCAGTAGTGTATGATACCTACTTGTTCCAAATTTGTATGCATTTTTGAAAGATCTTTGTTGCACCCTGTGCCATCCCCATCAACTCTCAAAATTTTTTGAATAGGGATAGTGGGTCATGTGGTACTTCTTTTGGCGAGGACTTTGTATTTTCTTTACAGACGTGTAAATCAAGAATTTTTTTTAATGAGTTAGTTCAAAGAGGTTTTCAGTATCTACACTTTGCCAGGACTCATTTACGTTGATACGATGGTACCTACCTTATGAAATTTGTTACCGAATGAAAGTAGTCCATTACAACTTTCAACACCTTCGAGTGAAAAATAAGAATGTGTGAAACACTGCGCTGTCAATATTTCTTTGAATTGAAACATTTTATCGGAAAGTTTCAACTTCAGTAGAAACGTACCTTAACAAACCTACCTACTCAAGATCATAACTGAAGCGCAGTGTTCCACACATTCTAATTTTTCACGTGAGGGGGTTGAAAGTTGTACCGGGTTTTTCACTATAATTTGACCCCCCTCAACTTTGTTACTGAAGGAGATACAAAAAAATGTTTCGTGTAAAAGTTTCACGAAACAAATTGAGGTTTTTTGATATTAGTCCAGAAACTGAAATATATACAGGGTGACCAACATATTGATGGCAACTTCATTTTTTAAAATGGAACACCCTGTATATTTTTCCATATTTGGTTAGCTTTTTTTCCCCTGATTTCGAATATGTAACATATGTTGGTCTATCTTTCTTATTCTGAGCACCACAGAGTTTCAAAATTTAAGAACCATCTGGCATAGCGTTTTGGAAGTTCGTGAACATTCAAGTGGCCAATTTGATCTTTGGATTGGTAATGGCGCACCCATTTTATGGCCACCAAATAGTCCCGATTTAACACCGTTGGACACGTTTTTATAGCCGTTCCTAAAGGAAAAATTACTTCAGCAATAATGATAATCAATGAAAGCGGAGAATATTAATGATATAAAATCAACCAATATTGAACCCATAATTCGAAACTAATCCCGTCAACGCACAAAGAATAATCATAATATTGTAATGATTAAAAACAAATTTTGAAGCTTTAATTTCTAACTTGAATCAGAGCCATATTATGCTATCAAAAATAGTCTAAACAACTTGAGACAACTATATGAACTAAGTGTATTGAATGAAGGTGGCCATTTTGAGCAATTTCTTTAGTTGATGTTATTCTTACCATACTACCATAGTTTATCATTTTTCATTGGTTAAGTAATTGTTAATTATTCATTCTAAAATAATATTTTGAGTAGATTGTTTGGATTTAAAGAATTTCGTAGGTATTTCACATATTCTTTTATTCGGTGTCATCATTTTAAAACTTTGAAACACTGAAAATTGAAGAGACACATCCACATACGCATTCATATTCGAGATCAGGAGGAAATAGCCTATCAAAAAAAGAAAGAATATACAGGACAGGGTGTCCTATTTGAAAAAAATATAGTTGCATGTAATGTCTTTCACCCCATTGATGTTATTATAACTCCAAAAATGAGCATTTTCAGTGAACGAACTCTGTCAGTTGTAAAATGATTACAGATCTTGGCAGGTGGTTCTTAAAATTTGAAACTCTGTGGTTCTCAGAATAAAAGAGATAGACCAACATATGTTACATATTCGAAATCAGGGAAAAAAGAGCTAGCCACACATGGAAGAATATACAGGATGTTCCATTTGAAAACATTAAGTTGCCATCAATATTTTGGCCACCCTGTATATATTTCAGTTTCAGGACTCACATCAAAAAACCTCAGTTGATTTCGTGAAACTTTTATATGAAACATTTTTTTGTATCTCCTTCAGTAACAAAGTTAAAGGGGGGGTCAAATTATAGTGAAAAACCCGGTACATGAACAAAACTGTGATGCTCATCATCATCAGGCACCATCGTCTGAAAGTAAATGAGCCATGACAAGGTGTACATACTGAAAACCTCTTTGAACTAACTGATTAATAACAAATTTGGTAAGAGAGAAACAAAAATTGACACGTTTCAGGATTTTGTTGCTGAATGTATACAAATCGGTTATTATCAATATAATCCAGTCGAATTGTGCTTTTAGCAGGAAAGTTTTGGAGTAGTTTAGATTTCTTTCATTTTTTATGTTTTTTGGGGTGCTGAATCCGAATTTGAGGTTTGCTAACAAAATTTCTAGACGGAACATAGAAAAAAATACAAAAAAAGAATGAAAATCTCATTCTTGGTCATTTTTTTGCTTATAACTCTGACACTATCAACTTTTCCTAAAATACCTTTCCATAGAAAATGAAAGTACATAAAATTTCCTACAAATTGTACTACCACAGCTTGTTTTGCGACAAACCGTTCTGGTTCAAATAATAGTTGAAAATGAGGTATTTTCTATGACTCAATAAATGAAAAAAAAATAATTCTATGGTTCCGATGATGCAATCCTCTTGAAATTGTGCATGAACATTCAGTATATCAGTCGCGATTCACAAAAAAAAATTTAATCGAATCGGACATTTTGTTATGGAAATATAAAGATTCTTCTTTTCAATATTCCAATTGAATTTTCTATGGTTCTGTTCACACTATGGTCACACAATTTTGCACAAGGCTTATTATGAGCATCTTGCACTTGGCCGCAACATTTCATTTCGATTGGTCTCGTTTTGTCTGAGATATTGAAGAACAAAAATTTAGAATGGCCTTGTTTTATGAAACAAAATACGGCCATTCAAAATGTTTGTTTCTCAATATCTCAGACAAAATGAAACCAGTCGAAATGAAATGTTGCGGCAATATGCAAGATGGTCATAATAAGCTTCATGCAAAATTGTGTGACCATAGTGTGAGCAGAACCATAGAAAATTCAATTGGAATATTGAAAAGAAGAATCTTTATATTTGCATAACAAGATATCTGATTCGAGTGAATTTTTTTTATGAATCGAGACTGATATGCTGAATGTTCGTGCAAAATTTCAAGAGAATCGCATCATCGGAACCATAGAATTTAAGTTTTTTTCATTTATTGAGTCATAGAAAATACCTCATTTAAAACTATAATTTGAGCCAGAACAGGTGGTCGCAGAACAAGCTGTGGTAGTACAATTTGTAGGAAATTTTATGTACTTTCATTTTGTATTGAGAGGTTTTTCACGAAAAGTTGATAGTTTCCGAGTTATAAGCAGAAAACTGCCAAAGAATGAGATTTTTTCTCTTTTTTTGTATTTTTTTCAATGTTCCTCACGAAATTTTGTTAGCAAACCTCAGATTCGGATTCAGCACCCCAAAAAACATAAAAAATCGAAAAAATCAAAACTACCCCAGAACTTTCCTGCTAGGGGTTCTTTTGAGCACAAATTGACTGGACTAATATGTTAAGTGACAATATTTCTATGAGAACCGTTGGCATTCACGAAACCATTTTATATTTTTTTCAACATTATGCAAGTCGTTGCATTTGCAAGAATTATATTGGAAAAGAATAATCATATTCGAATATTTTGAGAACGATAAGCGTCATTCCATTATGAATTGAAATACTAAGCGTTGTTTCAACAACGAAATACATCAGGTTGTTTTCCAATTGGATATCAATGTCTCAACTCTGAGATACCGGGACAAAAAAGGTTAAAAAATGAATAGTTTTTTATACCAAAATACCTAGGGGAAGTGTGCCCATGTTGGCACCCTTAACGAATTATTTACATATTTCATTAAAGGAATATTTTTCTATGTCATCGAGTGTACAGATTTACTGCTACTCGTATGTAGTGTGCATTCTTATATCTAGTTTCAATATAAATTGTTAAAAATTTGGATTATAGCACTTTTCAAAATTTGGCCACAGGTGCCATCATAAGATCACGTATGTCCTTTGATGGCATATAACTTAAAATAAAATGATATTATTCATTGAAATGTTTTATTGAAGAAAATAGCAGTCCTATTTCATGAAAATGAAAATATAAGTGTAAAGAAACTAAATTCACATTCTTTGGCATCGTCAAAATATAAAAATATAATTTTTATACGCACAATTCACATACGAATTTGCACTAGCACACTCGGCATGGCACCAGCTGGCGCATTTCTGGCAACGCAACCAATTCTCCCTTGGTCGAGACATGGACAACAGCTTATAACAATAAAGACAAGCGGCATCTGAATCATCGTCATAATGTCTTTCTTCATTTTCCTCATTTTCTTCTACGAACTTAATCTGTCTTTTGACCTTTCTAGCTAGCTTCTCTCTCTTTCTTTGTCTTCTCTTCTTCTTTCAACTTCTTTTCTTTTATGTCAGGGGTTGTATTGAGGATTCCAACTTTTCCTCGTTTTCTTTTTCTGTTCACTGTTTATTCTGCAACGGCAGTTGGCAGTGGTGGGAGTTCTTGTATGATTTTCAATGATCTCGATACTTCACTTGAAACCATTTTCATTATTTTCGGATACCTCTAATATTTCTTGCGAATTACCAGGCTTTGGAGGAATCGTCTGTTGATCTTGATTCTTTTTCCTATGATGGCATCCATGCTATCAAAGGAACACTGTGGCTATGTCATCATAAGCATAAGTAACATATATTTTTCAACAAAGCGAAAAAGGTACTAAAAAGACCAAAAAACCTAAAACTTTCACACTAAAAGCATTGTTATAGAGTGATTAAAGGAAAGTATAATCATTTTTTACACAGCTTTTTTGAATATCCAAATAAAATGAAAAAGAATGAAATAACTATTATACATCAACACCTACCGAAATGATTGAACTCTTATAACAGTCACAAATTGCCACGTATTCAAGATGTAACTACGTATATCAATCGTAAATGCCATTTGGCGTACAATCTCAGTAAATATAAGTTTGTTTAGTTGATGTTAACAGACTTCTTTGAAGTGTGCCATCATAAGCAGGATGCCATCATAGGCATACTTCCCCTAGTTCTTATTTTTCTGATCAAGCGGAAAAATGTAAGGTATTTTATTTTTTCAAGAGGAGACAGCAAGAGATAATTCTCAAATATTGTTGATTGTTGAAGAGTTCAGGAATAGAATTCAAAGAGAATCCATCAACCCTGCCAAATGAGGCACGTAAAATTCGGTACGAAGGCAAGCGGTAATAAGCATGAATGCTGAAAATACCTCTGAATACACGTACAGGGTTTTTCACTATAATTTGACCCCTCCTTTAACTTTGTTTCTAAGAGAGATACAGAAAATTGCTTCATACAAAAATTTCAAATTTTAAGAACCACCTGGCAAGATCTGTAGGTAATCATTTCACGAGTGGCAGAGTGCGTTTACTGAGAATGCTCATTTTTGGAGTTATGATAACATCAATGGGAAGATATACAGGGTGAACAACATTGAATGCAACTATATTTTTTCAGATGGAACACCCTGTCCTGTATATTCTTCCTTTTTTTGATAGGCTATTTTCTCCTGATCTCGAATATAAATGCGTATGTGGATGTGTCTCTTCAATCAAAGTTTTGAAATGATGACACCGAATAAAAAAATATGTGAAATACCTACGAAATTCTTTATATTCAAACAATCTACTCAAAAGTTTTATTTTACAATTTACAATTACTTAACCAATGAAAAATGATAAGCTATCTATGGTAGTATGGTAATAATAACATCAAGTTTCAGTTCATATCGTTGTCTCAAGTTGTTTAGTCTATTTTTGATTGCATTATTATGGCTCTGATTCAAGTCAGAAATTAAAGCTTCAAAATTTGTTTTTAATCATTATAATATTATCATTATTCTTTGTGCGTTGACAGGATTAGTTCCGGATTATTAGGAATTATTAATATTGGTTGATTTTATATCATTATTCTCCTCTTTCATTGATTATCATTATTGCTGAAGTAAATTTTTTCCTTCAGGAACGGTTATTAAAACGTGTCCAACGGTGTTAAATCGGGACTATTTGGTGGCCATAAAATGGGTGCGCCATTACCAATCCAAAGATCAAATTGACCACTTAAATATTCACGAACTTCCAAAACGCTATACCAGATGGTTCTTGTAATTTGAAACTATGTGGTGCTCAGAATGAGGAAGATAGAACATCATATGTTACATATTCGAAATCAGGGGAAAAGGTGCTAGCCAAATATGGAAAACTATACAGAGTGTTCCATTTGAAAAAATGAAGTTGTCATCAATATGTTGACCACCCTGTATATTTCAGTTTGTGGAGTCATATCAAAAAAACCTATACAGAGTGTTCCGTTTGAAAAAATGAAGTTGCCATCAATATGTTGGCCACCCTGTATATATTTCAGCTTGTGGAGTCATATCGAAAAACCTCAGTTGATTTTGTGAAACTTTTATACGAAACATTTTTTTGTATCTCCTTTAGTAACAAATGTAAGGGGCAGTCAAATTATAGTGAAAAACTCGGTACATGCAAAATTTCATCAAGATATAGATATTGATTATCGAAAACCACCTTCAAAACAAAAAATTGAGACATTCAGGTCATTATTCGTTTTCATAAAGTTTTCATGCCCCCTCAGATTTTGAGATACAACCAGAAAACACCCTGTATATTATAGTGGAATCAAACCAATATTAGACAAATATTTCTGAAAAGTCCATAATTTTTCTATCATTGAAGGCATTCCTTATTGCTTTGCTAATTCCATTCAAAAACGTGATGAGTGAAGGTTTATCAGGGTGTAAAAAAATTTACTCACATAATTTCTCTTGAAAAGTGCATTTTTCAAATGTTGCGAAACCTTTAACATATTTCCACTCATTCTGGATCCTCCAACCCCAGATTTCACTTTCAATGTAATGTTTTAGGTTTATGAAGTTCTGGTAAGAAATAAATTGTTTATCGGTTTGACTAATGTTATCTCTGACCTATGAACTATTCGATGATTGTTCCTTTCGAAATATTATTTGCTTTTTATGAGTATTTGATGTTTCCATTTAGTTTCGAAACTGTTCATTACCTGATAGCATTTCAACTTTTGTGTGCATTAGCTAATGTTGTTGTTGCATTTTGCCAAAACATCTGTAAATCTCGAATTTTGAACCAAAAATGTTCGTTTACAGAGCACATTATACAGGGTGGGGCAGAAAAACCTATCCGATTTCAAAACGTTATAAAATTAAAACCACTCAGCTTGTCAAAAATTTTTTTTATTAACATATCGCAAATTTTATGCCATTTTTAAATTTAAGTTTTGAAAAGCACATCACTCAAATGTCGTCCTTGGGAGCGGATACACTTATTTAGGCGCTCGCGGTAGCTTTCCATGACTTTCACCGTCATTTCCACAGGAATTTCTTCAATTGCCCGAGCAATTTCCCTTCGTAAAGCAAGAAGGGTCCTTGGTCGATGCTGGTAAACCTTCGATTTGAGGTAACCCCAAAGGAAGAAGTCACATGGAGTGAGATCCGGTGAGCGCGGCGGCCAGCCAACATCACCTCTCAGAGAAATGAGGCGACCGGGAAACAGTTCCCTGAGAATGTCCATTGATCGTCGCGATGTGTGGGCGGTTGCACCATCCTGTTGAAACCACACATTTTCCACGCCATTTTCTTCCATTTTGGGTCTAAGAAATTTTCCAGCATGAAACAATAGCGCTCGCTGTTGACCGTTACGGTTTGCCCATTTTCTTCAAAAAAGTAGGGCCCCCAGACGCCTAGGCGGGAAAGAGCACACCACACAGTCACTTTTGGGCTATGGAGGGGTTCCTGATGGATTTCCCGAGGATTTTCGTCACTCCAATATCGAAAATTCTGCCTGTTTACGGCGCCACAAAGGTGAAAATGGGCTTCGTCCGTGAAGAGCACAACATCGTCGTTTGGCAGTTCTCAGAGATCGCGACACAGGTTCGTACGGGTTTCAAACTCCCTTTCACTTAATTTCTGTGCAACAACCATTTTGTAGGGATGCATTTTGAGGTCCCGGTGCAAAATTCGCCGAATACTGCGGTTGGAAATCGCCAAAGCGAGCGAATGTTTTCGCGCCGAACGACGCGGGGAACGTTCAATCGCGGCTCTCACATTGGCCACGTTTTCAGGTCCTGTTGCTGTCCTGGGACGTCCAGGCGACTTCTTTTTCAATGCTGAACTCGTCTGTCTAAAATTTGACACCCACACTTTAATCGTAGCGTGATGTGGAACAGGATCATGACGCCCGAGTCCGAAATGAATTCGAAAAGCACGTTGTGTAGCAATTATCGAACCGCCGCATTCGATAAACCGCTCAATAACAAAAGCACGATGTTCACCAGACCAAGGCATGTTGACTACTGACAAATGGCATAAAACCAGCTTTCTAACGGTTTTTACCCCACTACTCTACCTGCTCTCTCTTCTGAGAAAAAGGGATTTGAAATCGGATAGGTTTTTCTGCCCCACCCTGTACATCTCAAGTCGAGATTTTCGGAGCTTTTACAAGCTTGTTTCAAGAGAACAGTACGGTAACAGCTATAGTGATTGACATGGATACCTTCAGTTGGCGAATTCGGTTCCTTATTTTACTGTAACACTATGCTTATTATTACCGAACTATAGATGAATGTTGCTATTTTGGTATTACTTCAAACTTTCAATAAATATAGCTTGAATATTCGAGGAGACACCAATTTCGTCGAAATTACATATTTGATAGTCATTTACATCCGGTATGATAGTCATTGACATAATTTGATCTCACTCTTGCATCAATTTTGGGTATGATATCATCCTTCTTTCTCTCACTCATACATCCTCATTATATGGGTGAATGAGACATTCATACTAAAAATACTAGAGAATTAAGAAATTTTAGACAATTTTATTTCATATTAATAACGAAGTAACAAAAAGTATTAGTGATCTTCACATACAGGGTGTCCCATATCTCGACGTCAACCCGGAACCAGGTGAAAAGGCAAGTAATGCTGGTTGTCAGAAAAATATAAAAAAAAATCTGAGTTGCACGATTTTAAAATAATGGGCATTTAAAAAAACACGCAAAATTCCACACCCTGTGACAGTCTTTTCGCTCCTGTTGCCACAAATATCAACTTTTTCCAACTTTTTTTTTTTGCTGTGTAACCTTGAATAATGCTTGTCTAAACTGTAATCAAAATTTTGATACCAGCTGCTCTAGGTTTCATAAAAATAGGGCTCACTTCTCAGAGAAAAAATTCGAAATAAACAATTGCCTAGTTTCAACTGACTGTATTGAAAAAAAAATGTACTACATAGGTTTGGCATTGCCTTTGAATACACTTTTTCGTTAACTGCTTCCCAGTAATAAAGTCCAATGGATTCAAGTCCGGTGAACGGGCCGGCCACGAGATTGGACCAGAACGTCCGATCCATCTTCCGGGAAAAAATGTTACCAGAAAAAAAAAATTCAGAGGAATTTCTCCGGAAAAATTTTTTCTGCAAAAATTATTTTCTCTGGAAATTTTTTTTTTCTGATAACATTTTTTCCCGGAAGATGGATCAGACGTTCTGGTCCAATCTCGTGGCCGGCCCGTTCACCGGACTTGAATCCATTGGACTTTTTTACTGGGAAGCAGTTAACGAAAAAGTGTAATCAAAGGCAATCGAAAATAAATTTGAACTACGGCAGCTACAATTAAATAAGTTTTATACCATTTTGGAATCCTTACTCAATGCGCCAACTTTTGAAAAAACATGCCAAACCTACGTAGTACATTTTTTTTTCAATACAGTCAGTTGAAACTAGGCAATTGTTTATTCGAATTTTTTCTCTGAGAAGTGAGCCCTATTTTTATGAAACCTAGAGCAGCTGGTATCAAAATTTTGATTAAAATTTAGACAAGCATTATTCAAGGTTACACAGCAAAAAAAAAGTTGGAAAAAGTTGATATTTGTGGCAACAGGAGCGAAAAGACTGTCACAGGGTGTGGAATTTTGCGTGTTTTTTTGAATGCCCATTATTTTGAAATCATGCAACTTAGATTTTTTTTCATATTTTTCTGACAACCAGCATTACTTGCCTTTTCACCCGGTTCCGGGTTGACGTCGAGTAATGGGACACCCTGTATATACCAATGTAATAAACTATTAGTGATATATAGCGTCTTTCAACTGTGTCCCCATATTTCATTATGTTTAATTTTTATATGAGTCCTCCGGTTATCATTCTGAAAACGGCATCATTAGATATTGGGCGCGAGATTTTGCAGTAGTTTCAATAAGTGTATATGTTTACTTAGGGATAGCGACTGTACATTTTGTTCTGTTTCATATTCGTTAGAAGTTTTCTATTGGTTGGAATATTCCAAGAAATATTTAATTGATGTAAGTTAACCCTTCAATGATTTATAGAGGGTGAATCCTGTTGAACTGTACATACTTCACACAGAGATAGAGGACACTTTGCTGGTTTGAAACCAGTGGTTTCAAAAAGACCCCACATGAAAGGTCTTAAACGATTCGTTTGAACTATACAGGGTGATTTCCAGTTTTGGGTCATATTTTCAAAATGCTCTATTGGACGAACGAATAATCACAAATTCATCAAATTTGGTACGTAGGAGGACTATATCAATCATACAGCTGAGTTAACAGATTATCAGTTTCCAGGACCGGATTCTATATTTCTGATATTATCGGAATTCATGTAAAAAAACACCCTGTAGATGAAAAAGTCAATAAACCTGTCATGACAGTTCAAACTACACTGAAAACTCTTCAATGAAGAGTAATAAAATCACGTGGCACACCTACAAATTTAGAGAAAAAAATATTGAATATGCGTACTAGGAGATACATTTTTTGGATGGCCTAATTCACATGAAAAACCATACCCAAATGTATCAAAAGTTGAAGACAGGAGAATATTATCAGTTTAAATCCTCTCGATATTCAACTATTCAGGTAATTTTCGTCAGTTTCCAGGACCGGACTGATGATAGGTCGAAAGATTCGCCCTGAATATGGAATACCCCAAAAAACTGTTACGGGAGACGGAAAAACATTAAATAACCTACAAGAAATTTTCATGAAATCGCGAGACACAAATAAATTTAATATATCCACTCCCCATGAAAGTATTCCATAATCCCTGGATTTTGGTATAGTTCTCCTACTAAACTTCAGCCGCCCAAAAAATTATTTCTGAGTACGATTATTCAATTTTTTTAAAAATCTATTTGTGTCTCGCCATTTCATGAAAATTTAATGGGTTATTTAATGTTTAATGTCTCCCGTAACAGTTTTTGGGGGTGTTCCATATTCAGGGCGAATCTTTCGACCTATCATCTATTGATAAACCCAATCTGAAATGGGAGTCCGTCCCTGAATATTGTAATACTTGAATGCGTAGAAGATCTTAACCATTAATATTCAACTTTTGATACATTTGGGTATGTTTTTTTTGTGAATTAGACCGTACAAAAAAAATTATCTCCGCGTACCCATATTCAATTTTTTTTCTCTGAATCTGTAGGTGTGTCACGTGATTTTATTACTCTTTATTGAAGAGTAAGTATGGCTGCATCCACGTATATCTATGATTATATCGCGCAGTCATTAACAGAAAAACGTCAGAATTTATTGAGGTAATTTTGAATTAACTGAACTTCTAAATACTTGTAACATGCCACGAAATTGAAAGAAAGTGTGAATTATTCAGACTCAACTTCAAATGACTTACTGGTCCTTTGTTCAAAAGAGTCTGCAAAGCTTCCAGGTTTGACACATTCATGAACTAGCAATCCAAGTCCACAGAATAGAGCTTTTCTGTGTCAAAGCCTCTATTTCAATCAACTAAAAATGGCTGAATAAGCTCTATAGAGCCGTTCACTTTTCGGTTTCCGGCACTGTACAGGGTGGGCATATTTCGATGTTTTAGTACTACAACTTTTAAACCAGAGGAGATAGACAAAATCTAACACCCACTTCTCGATCTGTTTTTCTGAGAAACTAACAAGAGTAGTATTCATATTTGGCTACCTTCTTTTGTTTTCGAGTTATAAGCGAAAATTGAAAAAGTGCCGATATCGAAAAAAATTCATATCTCCGCTAATACTGATGATAGAGCTCTGAAATCAAAACATTATACAGGTACTTTTTACGTTGAGTCCAGTGGCGTGCTCGCCTTTTTTGCTCCATTTCTAATTACGAAACTATGACCCAAATTATATGTTTTTTTAAATGGAAATTCTAGATTTCTGTGCCATTTTCTGAAAGCTTAATTTTTTCTGATTTCAAAAATATATAACATTGTATGGTTTGTATCAATATGGGTATAGAAAATGTTCAAAAACCTATTTTTATTTGAGTGTCAATATTTTCTATGGTTTCAACTGTTGATGAGTACAGAAAAATTCAGCATCGTACAATAACCACAATATCTTTCCAGTAGTCTTTTCATTTCTATGCTCTTCACTCAATTTCTTCAAGATCGAAGACTAATGGACTGCAATGAAACTTGATCCTCATTCTTAGTTATTACCTACTGACCTATTATTGCAATCACTATTAGGTATTGAAAAATATTTTTTCTTTGTTACTTTTCTAACTGAATTGATAACTTTAATCATATCTATATGCGTTATTTTATATGCGATATGAAATAGACTGGCACTGGTGCGTATTTATTTTGGAGAACAATAAAAATATTCTCATGCATGCATTTCATTAAAACAAGTATGACGATTGAAACGGAGGATCATGTGGATCTTTTCGTTATTTCGTAATCCATTTTATGATATAAGAGTTTATGAAATATATCAATGTTCGAATATTGTAGAAATTAGTTGATATCATAGAAATAATGAGATTGGCAGAAGGAGACTGCTCTTGTTATAGGCAGCTCCATTTTCTGTGCTCTTCAACAGTTGAAACCATAGAAAATATTGAGACTCAGATGAGAATAGGTTTTTGATCAATTTCTATACTCATATTGATACAAACCATACAATGTTATATATTTTTGAAATCAGAAAAAATTATGCTTTCAGAAACTGGCACAGAAATTTAGAATTCCCATTTAAAAAAACATAATTTGGGTCATAGTTTCGTAATTAGAAATAGTGCAAAAACGGCGAGCACGCCACTGGATTCTACGTAAAAAGTACCTGTATAATGTTTTAATTTCAGAGCTCTATCATCCGTATTAGCAGAGATATGAATTTTTTTCGATATCAGCACTTTTCCAATTTTCGCTTATAACTCGAAAACAAAAGAAGGTAGCCAAATATGAATACTACTCTTGTTAGTTTATCAGAAAAAGAGATCGAGAAGTGGGTATCAGATTTGGTCTATCTCCTCTGGTTTAAAAGTTGTAGTACTAAAACATCGAAATATGCCCACCCTGTACATAAGAAGCTTGTATTTGTTAATTATAGTTCTTCATAAGTGATCAGTTAAAGGAATCTTTCATTATGCAAGGTTATTATTTTTTCAGATTTTTCTGGAATAAAATATCAATGAGCCCATAACTTCAATTTAATCAATCTAAAAACCATATAAATCAAAATTGAACAATGATTTGATCTTAAAAAATATTGCTTTAAATGTATAATTTCTTTTCACTCTTCTGATATTACACATAACCATGTCAAATTCTATCGATAATAATAATCACACTAAAATACTTTTTCCACTGTATTCACTGAAAACCATTCATATGATCAGAGACCCAGTCGGTAGAGCGATTTTTTGGTCTGAATGAACGAATTTTCATAACCCAATACATAGTGGCTCTGTTCATCATACAATTGACTTCTATGAAAAATCGTAACTCAGAACGATTCCACTAAAAATTACTGATAAAAAGGTCCTGCCAACTGGGGTTAATGGGATTTCGGAGTATTTTAAAACTCCTCAAGAAAATTCAACAATAAATCTCCAACACTGAAGCAAAATTAAAAGTCAATAGAGTCCGGGGGTAAAGTAATTTACGCAATTACCGTGTCACTATCACTAGAAGGCAACGAATAGGGTTTCTGTTTACGCTGGCGTCGACGTTCCCTTTTCTCGCCCATCACGAGGCGCAACTGTTCCAGTTTTCCTCTCGTCCGGGAATTCTGGTCCTCGTTTGCAGGTTGCAACTAGACACTGAAGGTTCTTCGAAATTGTTGTTGGTATCGTTGGTAGACGTGGATGCCTCATCACATCCACCCCGCCTCGATATTCGTCTGAATTCAGGTACTGAACACAGGAGATCATTAAGGATGTGAACTATTGTTGCTACGTCTCGACGAGGCCTTCCTTTGGTGTCTTGCAAGGCTGGATTTAGTGCACCGCTGAATGTGCCGGAATACACGCTTTCTCTACGTCCTGAAACTAATTGTATGGATTAGAATTAAATCTTTCAAACTTTCATCATTAACACGTTGAGTGCTCCATGTCTTCCGAATAACTTGTCCCAGTGGCCAATTTTTCTTTATTCATTTTTGTCATTCTCAATGTACCAATTAACAAATATGATTTATCAAAAATGATTTTTTTATTTTGTTTTTTTGAAGCCGGCTGTTGATGGTGACACATAGGTCTCACGCGGCCCCTCGAATATCTGAACACGCCAGCGAGCCACGTGAGACCAATGTGTCACCAAATAATACCTGGCACCGTATTCTCGACAAGTGATCTTTTAAAGCGAACACGAACTTTATTGCGCGGTGTGCATTTTTGGAGGTAAAGGAGGGACTCGCGCAATGAAGTTCGTATACGCATTGAAATATCACTTGTCGAGAATACGGGGCCAGCACAGACTTGCAGGTCGATCGCCTAATATATCAACAACGTATTCTTTTCTTTCTTCATTCTTGTTCTGAATTGCAAAGTGAGAAGAGTTAAGCTACCAGCAAATTTCTGTGGAATCTGGAAGACATTAGGCGAGCCAAAGAACTCCGCAATCGATCAGTGGCAAACACTTCTCGAAATACATACTGCCAAATTGAAAAAAGTGTTTAATCCAATTCAGACCGTTATTCTTCACCCTTAGTGAAAAAGTGTTTGTCAAAAATGTTTGTACTCTGCATGCATTTCTTGTTCGATGTGGCGTCTGTTTTCATTTTATAGAGTTACTAGCGACCCGCCCCGGCTTCGCACGGACATCAAATCAGAAACCTCAAAAATAACAGTACTTCCCCACTATTTAATGGATGTTATTATACATATAAACCTTCCTCTTGAATCACTCTATCTATTAAAAAAACGCATCAAAATCCGTTGCGTAGTTTCAAAGATTTAAGCATACAAAGGGACATAGGGACAGAGAAAGCGACTTTGTTTTATACTATGTAGTGATGTTTTGAGTTGCAAAAGAAATTTTGTTTTTTTCTTTGGAATAAAAATGAAAATATGACGTAGAATGTGTTCAATATTATAAGAATAAAATTCCTACTTTCTAAATGAATATTCAAATGAGCGTTCCAAATCGCAGGCAAAGCGCTCTTTCCTACGCAGTAGGCCACAATACTTTTCCGTGCAAACGTGAAAAACTTGAATGAATAAACGAAACGATTATACAGGGTGTCCGGTGAATAACTCTTACCAGAGATAGAGCTGCACTAGCTGACTACTGATTGACTATAAAAAATTAATTTCTGGATTTCCCTAGAAAACTACAGGGTGTTTTTCCAACTTCATAGAAATACTTGGACCATCATAAAATCCAAACTTATTGACGGATATTATTGAAACTTGGGGGGTTGTTGGCACATGCTAAAGCCGAGTCAGAATACATTAAAATATTTCATTATTCCAGGGCCGGACTCATTAATCGTCATTTAAAGTGTTCAGGGTAAAAAAAACACTTTGTATTTCGAATTACGACTAATTAATTCATTTTTTAGAAAAAAGCTAAATTATGCTTCAATTTGTGGTATCGCTCAAAGTTGTCACATCAACAATTATTTTTTTTATGAATTTTTGAATTTGGAAAAAGTTCGAAAAATTGCATTTATTTATCTAAACAGGACTTAGTCACCTTGTGGAGGTCGAAAATAAATAATAAATTTTCTTTAAAGTCACTGTGAGAAAGACTATGCTAGTTTGTTGATATACTGGGTGGCCACCCTAGAAGCGGATCTCATTGCGATGAAGTGAATGAAGGTATATTGCGAAAAGAAAATTGTTGTCGACATGTATAGGGTATACATAAACATATTTCAAAATTATTCGTATGTATACCGGGTGTTCATTGGAGAAGTGTCACTTTGATCTAATATCTTTCTTGTCGAACACCCGGTATACATACGAATAATTTTGAAATATGCTTATGTATACCCTATACATGTCGCCAATAATTTTTTTCGCAATATACCGTTATTCACTTCATCGCAATGAGGTCCGCGTCTAGGGTAGCCACCAGTATATCAACAAACTATTTTAGTCTTTCTCACTGTCAGTAACTTTTTCAAGATAATTATTATTTATTTCGACCTCCACAAGATGACTAAGTCCTGTTCAGGTAAATATATTCAATTTTTCGAACTTTTTCCAAAATCAAAAATCATAAAAAAATAATTGTTGATGTGACAAGTTTAAGCGATACCACAAATTGAAGCATAATTAGCTTCTTCCTAAAAAAGCGAATCAATTATGCGTATTCGAAATACAAAGTGTTTTTTTTACCCTGAACACTTTAAATGAAGATTAATGAGTCCGGCCCTGGAATAATGAAATGATGATGTATTTCTGACTCGACCTTAGCATGTGCCAATAACCACCCAAGTTTCAATAATATCCGTCAATAAGTTTGGATTTTATGATGGTCTAAGTATTTCCATGAAGTTGGAAAAACACCCTATAGTTTTCTAGGGAAATCCAGAAATAAATTTTTTATGGTCAATCAGTAGTCAGCTAGTGCAACTCTATCTCTGGTAAGAGTATGTACAGTTATTCCCCGGACACCCTGTATAGCAGCGGCCGTGAGACATTATGATCTCACTTGGCCCATCTTTCCCAAAATAGTGGCATATGGCCCTCAACGTGTTAAGCAGATAGAGAATATAATATGCTGAGGGCTGAGGCGTTACGAATTTGTTCAAACGAGATGTGTCGTTATTGGTTATTGGGTTCCCAGAATGGACGATAGTAATTGTAATGGATTTTTTCAGTAACCGTCCGACAGCTACCCATTTCCCGGGCGCTTTCTCTTTGAGGAAGAAGCATTTCCCGGAAAGTACGTACTTCCCACCCGAAAGTTATATTGCGCAAGACCGGCATTTGTTAGTCCAGTCGAGTTGCTTGAGGTTATCTTTGCTTCAATTCGAAACTAGTCATTTAGACAAAACGCTGTTTCTTCAAGAACAAGCGCGCAATAAGCAGATGCGGGTATTTGTTGAAAATTTAATAAATGAGCAAATAGTGTTGGTACTAACCTCTATCCCTGCCTGCTGAGGAAAAATACATCAGTCGACAGTTTTCTTAAGGTGTGTTGCAGATTTCTGGAGGCTTGAAGAAGACTTGGAGGATTAGGTGGTGGTGGAGTACCAGGAGTAGATGGTGGTTTCGCTCCTGAAACTATTAAATGCAATTAAATTGATGGGGTTTCTTCTTGTGTAAAGTTAGTTAGTTCTCATAATGATCATATGAATATCATCAAATAATAACGATTATTGTAACGGAAATAAATGATTAATAGTTATGTACAATAAGCTTCGAAGTTTCCCTGAGAATAGTATATTATGCAACGAGCGTATAATGATGATAGCTATATTATTCACCGAGGAATAACAGCCATTATACGCGAGTAGTAATACTATACTTAATACAGACTACTGAATATAATTCTTGAAGAATGACATTTGGCAACCGCGACGAAACCTCTCTATTACAAGTGTGGAAAAGGTCAAGTAGACACATGAGAAATTTTTGCCAGAACTTGTCATTGTATATTTTATGATAGAAGTGGGTTTGGCCCTCAATTGACAATATTTGTTGGTGGAATACTTTAAATAATGAAAGAATGTCAATTTAAAGAATACAATATCAAAGCTGAATCTGAATAGAATTAACCATTATTCACTTGTGATTAATGAGTATTATTATTTGATTTTTTCCCTAATGTATGTATGCATTCGAAGGAAATAAAGGTTATTATTTTATTATGGCCGAGAGGAAAACAAACCTATATTGGATGGATTATTCAATAGTCATGGATACATATATTTATTTCATATAACCACATGGAAATTTCACATGAGACATAAGTTAATCATTCAACTTCAAATTCATTCAAAGAAGAATCGATAAGGATAACGAAAAATCATGGAAAATAAGTTTGTTGTAAAATTACGTCTTCAGTTTCAATCTCAATTCATCTAAACAAATTTAGAAGTTCATTCCATTTAATTTATCTGTGTGTACTTTTTATCTTACAGCCCATTGTTACAAGATTTTCATCATTATTCCGAAAATGAAGTTTGATATTTAGGAAGAAAATCTCTAAAGGCGTTTTCGGATACTTACTAAGGTTATATCGATCCCAACCTTCGCTTTCATTACCTAACCCGAACATCCAACGTGTTCGGAAAGTACAGTTGCTATTAACTCGATCACGACCCAGGTTGATCTATCGTACTCTACACGAGAGCAGGGTCGTAGAGTCACCGCATGCGCACTTAACACAGGTACTAAAGATAACATTGAACATGAGAGCGAGGGCCCCCGAAATATGAGAAAGATTTTACAGAGCCAATAAATCCAAGCAAAGCTAGAGTAACCAGTAAATAAACTGGAATCGAAAAAATAATTTCTCTACTTCTTCAACAATAGTCCTTCACGAAAGGTTGAGCCGTCGGTTGGCCATGGAAAATTTGACATATTCCACTATGTATATTAAAATTTTAGGTTATGTTGTTTATTTTTTGTCATATTGATTACGCCATGTTGTCAAATTGTATAGAGTTCTCTGATAACTCGCAAACTCGTCGAACGAGGCCGGGTACATTTGGCAACGTTGACTTTATTTTACGATATGACAGCAAATACTGCCAACTTCAGATAAATAAACAAACGCCTACTATGCGCTCAAACTTTCGTGAACGGACTATAGGTATAGGTTTTTTTCACAATAATTTGACCCCCCCTTTAAACTTTGTTACTAAAGGAGATACAAAATGTTTCATACAAAAGTTTCGCCGAAATCAACTGAGGTTTTAAATATGACTTTACAAACTGAAATATTATACGGGGTGACCAACATATTGATGGCAACTTTATTTTTTCGAATGAACACCCGTATATTTTTCCATATTGGCTAGCTGATTTCGATATGTAACATATGTTGGTCTATCTTTCTTATTCTGAGCACCACAGGTTTCAAATTTTAAGAACCATCTGGCATGGCGTTTTGGAAGTTCGTGAACATTCAAGTGGCCAATTTGATCTTTGGATTGGTGTAATGGCGCACCCATTTCATGGCCACCAAATAGTCCTATTTAACACCGTTGGACACGTTTTTATGGCCGTTCCTGAAGAAAAAATTCACTTCAGCAATTATGATAATATTGTAATGATTTAAAACAAAAATGAAGCTTTAATCTGTGATCTGAATTAGAGCCTTAATAATGCTAACAAAAATAAAGCAAGTCTAAACAATTTAATTTTGAGCAATTTCTTTAGTGATGTTATTCATACCATACATACTACCATAGTTTATAATTTTTTATTGTTTAAGTAATTGTTAAATATTTCATTTCAAAATAATACTTTTAAGTAGATTGTTTGAATATTAAGAATTCTGTAGGTATTTCACATTTAAATTTTAATCGGTATCATCATTTCAAAACTTGTAACTCTGAAAATTGAGAGACACCCCATACGCATATATATTCGAGATCAGAAGGAAATAGCCTATCAAAAGATGGAAGAATATACAGAACAGGGTGTCCCATTTGATAAAATGTAGTTGCATTCAATATGTTGTTCACCCTGTATATATTCCAATTGACGTTATCATAACTCCACAAATGGGCATTTCCAGTAAACAGTCTGCCACTTGAAAAATGATCACAGAGCTTGCCAGGTAGTTCTTAAAATTTGAAACTCTGTGGTACTCAGAATAAAAGAGATAGACCAAATGTTACATATTCGAAATCAGGGGAAAAAGAGCTAGCCAAATATGTAAAAATATACAGGGTGATACATTTGAAAAAATGAAGTTGCCATCAACATATTGGCCACCCTGTATACAATTCCATTATGTGAATTCATATTGTAAAATTCGATTTCGTGGAATTTTGTATGAAACATTTTTCTGTATCTCTTTTGCTCAGTTGCAGGAACGTCCATTAAAATTTAATGGTCCATTAAACCTTAATCCTCCATTAGTTCCTTGTAATAATGGAGGATAAAAGTTTAATGGACCTTTAAATTTTAATGGACGTTCCTGCAACTGACACTTAAGTAACAAAGTTAAAGGGGTCAAATTATAGTGAAAACCCCTTACTCAATAATAACATTAAACATGGAAGGGCACACCAGAAATTATAAGAAATATTTTTCAAACGCCAATAAATGCAAGCTAAACTAGAGACAATCCGAAAATAAACTGGGACTGAAAAAATAAATCCATAAAATATTTGATTATGCTATTGATACGACTGTCACTCCAAATCCTATACCTGATATGTTCGTAAACTTAGAACCCGGGTCCGTGATCCGAGTAGATCCGTCACGTGACCCAATAGATCGAATTAGTAACCCTAAGTTTCCGAAAACGCCTGACTGAAGAAGTCCAGACTCCAGGGGTACGTTACAGCATGTGAAAGCTTAAAATCTACACTCTATACATTTGAAAGACGTCAAACCGCCGATAAGAATATGGTATCAAATACTGTGATGATTGTCTTGCCCATAAAGCCCTATGTCTTTCATAAACGCCTAGTCGCAAACTGTAGCTTCTAATTTCCGTTGTCTTCACTTCATTCTTAACCCTTTCGGTAACTGCGTCATCAATTGACTACATGGAAATCTAATTCCGATTATGCTAAAATTCTTACCGTTGAGTCATAATGTAAACAAATGAATACATCCTTATCAACGCGTAGCTACACTTAACGTCATCTAATTCATTTCAAGTGAACTCGAGGTTCTGGTTTACAATACAAAATTGTTTCAGAAATTTGCAAGTTGATAGAGTAGTTGTCAGAACGAATATCGATCTTTTTTCATATACCGAAGACAAATTTGTATGCATTTTGAAGTATTTTGTTGTTGAAAGAATTGGGCTAAAACGGATATCTGAATTCTGAAGTACTGAATATTTCATATAGTTATCATATGGTTCACGCAGTGGCTTAATTTACACCCCCAGACCCCCCATTGGGGGGGCCACGGGGTCTGGAGGCCCGGGTTTGAACCTTTTATTTAATTTTTACTTCATCTCAATTGAAAGCCTTTACAAGGCCAGAGATTGCGAAGTTGTCATCGATCCGGCAACTAGCAGATCTGTTGTTTTTGGACAATTATTGGATGACGTCTAGTTTCCCGGACTTATGCACAGCGTTTCTTCTTTTCCTGACTTTACCAGTGACAGGTTTATTTACTTTTTCATCTACAGGGTGATTTTCTTTATAAATTCCGATAATATCAGAAAAATAGAGTCCGGTCCTAGAAACTGACGAAAATTACCTGAATATTGGAATATTTGAATATCGAGAGGATTTAAACTGATAATCTTCTCCTGTCTTCAACTTTTGATACATTTGGGTATGGTTTTTCATGTGAATTAGGCCCGTCCAAAAATTTATCTCCGAGTACGCATATCAATATTTTTTTTCTCTAAATTTGTAGGTGTGCCACGTGATTTTATTACTCTTCATTGTAGAGTTTTTAGTGTAGTTTGAACTGTCATGACAGGTTTATTGACTTTTTCATCTACAGGGGTTTTTTTTTCATAAATTCCGATAATACCAGAAAAATAGAGTCCGGTCCTGGAAACTGATAATCTGTTGACTCAGCTGTATGGAGATTGATACAGTCCTCCTACGTACCAAATTTGATGAATTTGTGATTATTCGTTCGTCCAATAGAGCATTTTGAAAATATGACCCAAAACTGGAAATCACCCTGTATAATTCAAACGAATCGTTTGAGACCTTTCATGTGGGGTCTTTTTGAAACCAGCACAGTGTCCTCTATCTCTGTGTGAAGTATGTACAGTTCAACAGGATTCACCCTGTATATCTATTATTTTCATTTTGTTTGAATTAGATAACATGATATATATACCTATATTTACTTTGCAACTGAGCAACTCTTTAAAAAAAATAAATGTCTTATATTCCAAAAACAATACTATCAGTTTACATAAAAACATTGATCAAACACCTAAAATGACCCTTCTGAGGTCATTAAAAAATGTGAGTTCTTCTCGGAACTTTAGGTAAGGTTCATTACGTTTAAAGAACAAAATGATTTACTCTACATTCCTCAAAACCTAAAACCCAGTTAGAAATAAACAGAGAACTTGAATCAGTCTTCGGAAAAATTACCTCAATATAATATTTAAGGACTTAAGGTTACAACAATGAGTTCATTGGTAATAAATAATATATACCCCTTCAAAATATCATCTGAAAAATCTGTCACCTACATACTGAAGTTATTTTTTCAATATATTTTTATTGAAGCATTCATTCATCAAGAATTCACTGTAAATCTTCAAGATAAGTATAAATGCACATGCCAGTTTTATTTCACAATATTGAAGCAATAGTGTATGCTACAAGAGGGTACTTATTGGGTAATATGTAGGTAAACCATTTTATAAGCAGTTTTCACGATGCACTCACTCAAATAAAAAATTTCAGAAACTCACCTGTACTGAGCTGCAGTTGAATAAGCATCATTTGATCTCCTAATCGCATGCTTAGGTTCAAGGGAGCTTTCCCACAGAGGAACTCATTTACCTGGGTATCATTTAGAGATTCTAAGGCTTGCATTATACCTATTTCAGGTCTCTGTGCCTAAACAAAAAATATTAGCAATGAAATAAAAGTTGAAAAGCTAAATAAAAAAAATAGGAAAACATGTGTTGATTTTTTTCCATTTCAAATCAAATAAAGATATGAATTTCAGTTTCAACAATTCATTCAGAAAAAACAAAATAAATTTGTAACAATTATCCAAATTAATATGGTATGAATACAAAGAACAATTAAAATCTAATAATCCAGAATAACTGATTGGATATTGACAAATGTGATGGTTGAATCTACAAGTTTCCAAGAGAACTATTTAATCAATATTCAAGACAGGAGTTCAATAATCATAAGGATTCTGAAGAGTTAAATTAGGACAAAGAATAATGGTGCAAAGTTGAATAATTTTAGGATATGAAAAGATATAGTGTTAAAAATAAACAAATAATAGTAATTTTAAAATATAAAGAACATACTATCAATCCTGTTTCAACATTAGGTAGTAAAGTTATTCTGGACCCGTCAGAAATTCCATTTTGAATCAAATTTCCATTTTGTAATTGTCTAAAAAGAAAACATATTAATAATCATGAATAACTGTATTATGAAATGCAAACCTACTTGTCTCTAAAGAGCAAAGATATCCTGTCTCTAGACACTTTTAACCTTTTAGACACTAATTTCTTGAAATTATCCACTGTTATGTCGTTTTCGACTGTGAGGTAGAAATCGCCCCTGTGGTAGGATTTACATGTATAGATATTCGAGTATTTGGACCACACCCCTTATTTACAGAATTTGTAGTTGGTTGTGAGGTGTTTTCCATTCTTCAACTGCCCTTTTTGAGTCCCTTCGCACGAACACTAAACATTAAAGTACTTGAAATGAACCAACTTTCCATGCCCTACCCCCAATATTGTAAATTATCACTCGAGCTCACATCTCCTACGAATTGCGTAAATAAAAAACACAGCTTACGGAACAAAAGTGCTTAAAGCTGTCAATAAAGACCTGTTTGTGTTCAGAACATAGACTAATGAATTAAGCTAATCATCATATCAAATGCTAATTTTGTAACAATAAAATTAAATATTTTTACTGATTGAATGGATCAAATCAATCTTGAAAGAAAAGAAATCAACATTTTCAGATTGAAAAAATCAAGAATTTTGTAAGAAGAAAAACACTGCTTTTCAAAGCTACGGACTTCTATAATATGATCACAGAAGAAAAATTGACGTTTGAAAATTGAAATGTTCTCTTTTCCAGGTTCCAGGTATGTATAAAAATGTCGTAAAACTGTTGAATAATTATTCGGATTTATAATAGCCAAAATGATTCTACTAATAAGTGCACAAATAAAATGTCTAAAACATCTTATGCACAAATAAGATAGGATGATTGTATCATGATTTTTCTTAAAGATATTTATGTTCTGTGTTCTAACCTATGAAATGAAATTCTTCATCTGACAGTTGAAAATCAAAATAAAGTATTTTCGAATTCAGTGAATTTAAACTAATTTAAAGGAATCTAAACATGAGCACTACTACTATTACTAAAACTAAAGAAAATTGAATCTCAAATATAAAGAGGCAGAACTAGAAAAAATCACCAATTCCAAAAATTTAGATGAAGTGCTTGAAAATGTGAAAAAGCTAGACAATTCCTGTTCATTCTCCAAATGCAAAACAAGTATTGCAAATTTTGCTATCGACTGTAAATACTGTAAAGGCAGGTTCTGCCCTAGTCATAGCCTACCTGAAGTACATGGTTGTGGGGAAGCTGTACGTAAAGACGAGAGAGAAAAATTCAATCACCCATATACAAAGCTTAATGAAGAAAATCATGAAAGGCCCAGACTAAACTCAGCATGAAGTTGAAACAAATGCAGCTGGAAAGGAAAGCAAAGCAGGGAAGTTCTAGTAAAAGCAAGAAAAAGTGAAAGTCATTATACGAACTATTCGGTAAAATATATTTCACCACAAAAATATAATTTATATCTATCAATAATATATTCGTTCTACATTATCTGGGTATGTTTTCAATGTCCTTTCAAGATAGAAATTGAAGAATTTTCTGAAGTAGATTCATCATTCCCCACATCAATTGTATCCCTATTCATGTCGATTCCAAGAATATCATCGATAAAAGTCTCATAATCGATATCCTGTGAAATGAATCATTATTCATTGTAAACTGAATTCTGTGTTCTCGTCCATGTTCAATATGAAAAATGAAGGTATCGTAGGGAAGTAGATAAATAAATAAGATCTCTTATAACTTTGTCCACGTTTCGGAACCGTTGGTTCCTTTCTCAAAACTGAAAACAATTTTATTCAAACAAATAATTACATTAAAGAATCTTATTGCTATTACCTCGTTACAATATTAAATCTTAAAAGATGATAAGAGATCTTATTTATTTGTCCACTTCCCTACAATACCTTCATTTTTCATTATTCATTGTTTTACATAGAATGAGAGCTTACCTCTGGAATGAAATCGAAAAGATAATGACCCCCTTCTGAAGCCCCTTGTGCGCCTAATAAAATTTCCATGCATTTATTTATCTGGGATAAGGTGAAAGGTTCTCCTGAAATAAAGTAAATTTAGGTATATAAATCAATGTGAAATATGACATCAGATAGATTTTAACTAGAAGGATAGTCTCAGTGGTAGATTGCCGGGAAATTTCTCTATCAAAATTCAATATTAGGCTTATGTATAAAAAAAACGCACCGAGGAGGTGCTTTTGATTGCTTGTTCATTAGTGTAGCAAGAATGCCATTACCTCAAAGTTTGTATAGGAATTGAGATTCATGCTAAGAACATGAATGCAAAATCTCAGCACAATCAGCTGGAAATTATTTGAAAAATGAAATATGTGAAAAATCTATAATTTGAAGAAATTGCATTCAGTATATCAATGTTCATTCACAAAATAAATTTCACCCTAATCGGATATCTTGTTATGAAAACATGAAGATTCTTCTTTTCAATATTCCAATTGAATTTTCTTTTGGTTTTGTTAACACAATGGCCACAAAATTTTGCAAGAGGCTATGTTTCATGGAATACCTTGTACAATTTGGCTGGTTAACGTACTTAACCGCGGCATTCGGGAACCGAACTCACCTTGATAGGTTATCGTGCTCACGGACGGCCCCACAGACATATGGGCAAAACGATATACCCATTGTTTAAACAATGATATAGCAGATATCGATTGAAATATACTCTGGGAGGATTCTGCATTTCTTAGAAACTTTATCACAAATCGCTGATCATGTATGTTCAAATAGCGGAGATCATATTATGATGAACTGAAACAACACAAAGATCCTAATGACGGAACCTGATAATTATAAAAGGAAAATTAAGGAATCTACATGTATTTTGTTAGATGAAGTAAATAATTTGGCCAATTGTTTGTTGGAATAGATCGTATTTGGATTGATTTATTAAGGAAGGAAATGACATCAGGAAATTTCAAAATCAAATAAATCAACATCTATAGATTGACAACTATCAATGTCAATCATATTACAAATGAAAAAATACACAATTCTGAAGATTTCAAGAGTTTGTCTGAGGAAGGTGTCTGATATAGCCACCGAAACGTTACAATATCCTTTCATATTCATCAACATGTCGGCGAGTAGTAAAGACGTCGATGCTGGTCTCTCTTTAAGATTGCTCCCCAATGTGAATGTGTAAAAGATCAATTATAAAAAGTAGTTGTAAGTGTCAGATTTGCAAAAAATCTTTCCATCCTAGTTGTGGTGCAAAATCAAAAAGTGCTGTGAAGTTGAATTAACTGAACCTATATCGGGTGAAAAATCGACTGGTGACATTTCCCCGATGTTCGAAATTGGCAGTAAAACTATAAATAGTGAGTCAACACATCAGGATCTCCTACTGAGATTATTGCAGAATTAGAAGCAAAAAATAATTTACTGTTAGAAAATAATTCTCTGTTGAAATTTAAAATCAATTCTCTCGAAAATGAGGTGAAATCAAAGGAAACAATGAAATAAACAAACTCAACAAGTGTTGTTATCATATTATGATAAGCAGATAAGCGACTTCAAACCGGCTGCGTGGGTGGGAACCAAGGTACAACGAATTTTCAAAGTTCGGAGTGTGCTGCAACTACTGATCCCCACTGTTCGACGGCTGCGGAGATGGCGGTGGTTGCGAGATCTACAATGCGATCCTGACAATCTAGGAGCGAAGCAGTTGACTCGTCGTGATGCTGACTGGGGCGATCTCGGGGCCTCAGGTCGTGGGGGGGGCGTCGGCGTCGGGGGTGACATCGATGCTTCCGGGTTGTCCTGTAATAGGGATGGTGAATCTGGTTGGAAGGTAGTCAACCACAAAAGATCCTATCATCGGGCCCGAAAAACCCTGATTACTGGAACTTACTCTGGGAGTTCTGAAGTGGAAGGGCTGGATCGGTTCAAGGCTTTTCATGTGTCAAATCTTAGACCTGACACCACAATAGAAAATTGCGGAATTTCCTTCAACAAAATTTCTCGAACTTCACTTGTGAAAAGTTGATTTCAAGATACCGGAGTGTTACTCCTCTTTCAGGGTTCTTATTCCAGCCTCGGAATATGAAAAAGCTCTAGATAGCTCCAATTGGCCAAACAAAGCAAATGTAAACCGTTTTTTTTCAGCGGAGGAAATCGGAAGATCGACAGAATTAACTTTCCCTTCAAAAAACCTGTATGATAAAGAATTCAAGATTGTCCAATTGAACGTACAGTCCATTTCGAATAAGTTGCTGGAAATCTTGATTTGTTTTTCGAAAAAACTGTTTTGTGCCCTTCAGGCGTGTTTTGATCAGGTAGATTACGTCTTTCTATGTGGAGACTTAAATATAAATTATCTAAACTCCGATTCTTACGGATTCAAATTACTCAATGAATTGTTGGATTGTTTCAATCTGAAGGTTACATCTAATGAAGCGACTAGAGTTTTACCTATATCAATGGTAGGATTTCTGTTTCCAAACTTGACTACATTATAACAAATACCCATTTAGAAAGTACAAGTCTTTTGTTTTCGAGGCGCATTTGAGCGATCATCGAGCGATGCTCCTCAAACTAAACTTCGATCCGGTTTATAAGCATAAATCGAGATTGCGTACAGTTCGGGATCTAAGTCAAGACTGTCTGAATAATTTAGTAACTCGTTTATCTGAGAGCAACTTTGCAGAGATTTATTGTGAAAATGATGTTGATCAAATGTTTCGAAATGTTCAATAATATCATACAATACTATTTAGATTTATGCTGCCCGTTGAAAAGGGTCAATTCTGTAGTCGAAAAGAAAAAATGGGTAACACCAGAAATATTGCAGAGTAAGAAAAACTGAATAATCTTTATTGGCTTCACATCAATATTGGTTCCAAAAAAACCTACGAAAATTATAAAAAACAAAAATACCATCACAACTCACTAATAAAATTCACCAAATACAATGCTCACTGTTGGTCTATAGCCAATTCCGATAATAAGAGTAAGACGGTCTGGAATATTGTTAACAATACAATTGGAAAATCTAAAAGATGTTATAATCCCATTTTTATTGAAGTGGATGGCACTACGTTCAATAACCCTCATGAAATTTCTGACTTGTTTGCGGGTTATTTTTCCACTACAGTGAAAAATAGACTGCATACTTGCTACGGCAATGATTTGTCACTTACTTGTTCTGTCATACCATCCTTAGTGAGCAATTTCTTTTTTTATCCCGTTTCTGATTCCGAGATAGAGGAAACCATAAAAGTTTAAAAAAATAAAAAGAGTGTAGGATCTGATCGCATTTCAGTTAGACTCCTCAAGAAGATTGCCCCAGTAATCAGCAGTCACTTTGCTAGTCTAATCAACTTATCCGTCACATCGGGTAAGTTTCCGAATGTTCTCAAGAAATCTATTGTTGTACCGGTGTTCAAGAGCGGAAAATCTACATGATATAACAAACTACCGTCCAATATCAATTTTGAGCGTTTATTCAAAAGTTTTCGAAAAAATCGTTTTCGCGAGAATGTTAGATTATCTAAACAAGTTCAAAATATTGCACTCAGCACAGCATGGCTTCAGAAACGGTTGCTCTACTCAATCGGCTGCACTTAGCTTCGTGGAATCCATTTATCAATGCTTGGATGGATGGGGGGATGCAAGTGGCAGGGATTTTCTTTGACCTCTCTTGTGCCTTCGACACCCTCAGTTTCAGTTTCATTCTTGAGAAGTGTTACAGTGTGGGTTTCAGAGGAATATTCTTGGACTGGTTGCGCAGTTTTCTAAACGATAGAACCATGTCAGTCAAATTGGAAGAATGCTTTTCTAAGGAGAGAAATATAGAGCTGGGTGTTCCTCAGGGCTCTGTGTTGGGACCCTTGCTTTTTTTGTTGTTCATAAATGATTTGCCCTATCATCTGGCTTGTCTTTTATTAATACTTTTTGCGGACGACGCATCGGTGGTTATTTCGGCGCGGTCGTCGTGGGAGCTACAGCGGGCTTGTGAAAGCTTGATAGCAGAGTTTGTCAAGTGGTGTCGTGTTAACAACTTGATGGTGAATATCGGAAAGACCGTTTGTCTACATTTTGGCTTAAATAATCTTGAATCTGATCCTCTAAGACTGAGTTTTTTAAATACTGTTATAACTACAGCGGATTGTACAAAATTTCTTGGAATCCATATTGACAGGAATCTCAGTTGGTCAACCCATACTGACATTGTATGCAAGAAAGTTAACAGTTCATTCTTTGCAATAAGTAGGCTTAAGAACTCTCTGCCTCGTAGTTCTCTTCTTGACATTTATTATAGTCTTGTTTACAGTCACCTTATATATAACATCTTACTCTGGGGCAACAGCACTACTGTTTCAAGAGTGTTCGTTGCGCAAAAAAGAATTATAAGGTTGATTTTCAATTTGACACCAGGTTCGTCGTGCAAACCCATATTTGTATTAAATAAAATATTACCATTGCCATGTATTTACATTTTGAAATGTCTTGTGTATGCTAAAGAGAATGTATCAAAGTGGGAAACTGTCTCAAGTCGTCATGAATATGAAACCAGAAATTCTCATATTCTTCTTGTGCCAAAACATAGAACACATAAATTTGAATGTTCTCCATTATATCAGAGTATAAAACTATACAATCATTTACCATCCCCTGTGAAATCTCTGAATATGAATCAATTTAAAAAGGTAATCAAAAGTATGCTGACATCGAATGTTTTTACTCGGTGGCAGAGTATTTTTCAGATTCCTTAGCATTGGATACTTAGCATTATGTTAACTGCAAATTTATTGTAATTTTCTTTGACCTATCCTATACTTTTGTTAGTGTCTTACAGGATCAATAAAGTATGTTATGTTATGTTATGTTATGTTAATTTGTTTCAATTGTATTTTCTTTGAGTTGTATAGGTTATCCTCAACTCTGATTTTGTAAATAATATAATAATAATTTTTCAGTTTTACTGTTAGGCAACAATTTTTTTCAAGACCAATTTGCTCCTGACAAATAGTCAAGTGCAAAGATTTTCGCAGGAGCACTTCACCTTAATCAAACATTTTTCAATTATTATGTTTCAGAGACTGGGAGTGAAAACCTATAAAGTTTCTAAGAAATGATATAGCACTCGTTTAATTGTTAAAAAAAATGTTTCTTGACAATTTCTGCACGCCTGTGAACACTGGCGCAGCTAGGGGGGGGGGCTTTGGGGCTGCAGCCCCCCCCCCAAAGATTAATTTCTTCGTTATTCCTTTCTTCTTCATTTCTGCCACTTTCGTTATTTCGTATCATAAAAATTGTTCAGTTCAGCCCCCCCCCAAAACAAAATCCTGGCTGTGCCACTGCCTGTGAAGAAGATACAAAGACCTTGCTAAAAAAGTACCACATATGACCCACTTTCCCTATTCAAAAAATTTAGGGGGTTGATGGGGATGGCACAGGGTGCATCAAAAATTCATAAAAATTTCGTGACAGTGAAACAAAAGTTTATCTGTTTCAGAATTTTGTTACCAAATATTTTTCTTCTGATAAAATTAATTTGTTCCATAATTTTGACTGTTTATTCATATTATGTCAAACATATGCCATACGAAAATTTATTTCAATCATTAATCCATATCCATAGGTACTAATATTATAAATGCGAAAGTAACTCTGTCTGTCTGTTACTCTTTCACGCCTAAACGGCTGAACGGATTTTGATGAAATTTGGTATGGTAATAGATGATAACCTAGAAATGGTCATAGGCTATAAATAATCACGCCATCGTTCTTAGGGGGTAGGCAGTAGGCAGATAACTAAATTGAGTTAGTGATTTTTGGTCGTTTTTGTTGGGACTTTTCACTTTTGCTCTTTCACGTCTAAACGGCTGAACATATTTTGATGAAATTTAGTAAGGTAATAGATGGTTACCTAAAAACGGATATAAGATCAAAATGATCACGTCATCGTACTTAGGAGGTAGGAAGTAGGCAGAAACTGAATTGAGTTAGTGATTTTTTTATGGTTTTTGCTGGGAGTTTTGCTCTATCATGCCTAAACGGCTGAACGGATTTTGATGAAATTTAGTTAGGTGATAAATAGTAACCCAGAAAAGGATATGGGATATTAATATTCATGCTATCGTACTTAAGGCGTAGGCAGTAGGCAGAAAACTAATTAAGTAAGTGATTTTTAATCGTTTGTTTAAAAAGTTTACCTCATTCACGCCTTAACGTCTGAACGGATTTTATAAGACTTGGTTAATATAAAGATAGGATCCTAGGCACGGACACAGGCTACTTTTTACGGCGGGAAAATACCTCATTTCCGCGGAATCTAGCGTGATCGTGTCAAGAAACGCATGACACCATAGCTACTGAAACGATTTTGATGTTTTTTTAAACTGAGTGTTACTAATACTTCAAGTTAGTATTTGATCACTTTTCTAACTTAGAGGGTCGGTAAACGCCATAATTTAGGGAATTTATGATAAAATTTTGATGCAACTGTCTTTATTTAACAGTTTTACTTGGATCGAAACTTAGCGACATTCCATCACACTACTTAATTTATAGGGTAGGAAGGTACCAAAATTCAGACTACTTTTTACTTCGGGAAATATCTCATTCCCACAGGAACCTATACACAGTTACCTATCTACAACATTAAAACTCTGTCTAGAATCACATTACGCAAAACTATTGATCTGATTTGTATACGATTTTTATTCAACTGACTGTTACATTACATACAGATAAAATCTAATTACCTACACCACAGAATTAATATAGTACTACATAACTAGCTACGCTTATGCGGACAAAGTCGCAGGTAAAAGCTAGTTTATACTAAATTCCTAATGCAGTCGACGAAATGTAATCAACTCGTTTATTTATCTATAGGGATTAATGGTTTTGAACATTCGAAATATCTCCACCTTTAATCGCTGCCATTAATAAAGTAGTTGATTAAATAACTTTCAACGTGCACGAAAATGTCAAGTAATCACCCATTTTAATGTGCAATTGTCATTGGCAACCATAAAGTATTCAGGAGTGATACGAGTAATGTAACAACCCTACTGAAACAGAAATTTCATATAATGTCAAATATACATATTTTCTATTTAAAATACAAATGTATTTCAATCGATTATTTATACTCAATTCATAATGAGGTCGACGGAAAAATTGTTCATTAATCTAGCGATTAATAAGACATTTGATCAAATAAATATAACTGAAGCTAGCTGCTGAATGAATAATGATCAGGTAAGGATACTTACCTTCTTCTGTTAACATTTCCAAGAAGTCATCTCTTTTTATCATACCAGGTGTGGGGTCTTCAACGTTTTCGATAAAGGTATTGAAAGTATTTTCTAGAGTGACCAAAGAATATCCATACACCGGTTTGTGATTCACGTAGAGTTTCACAAAATCCAGGAACGATATTATTTCTTTTATTGTTCCATCGTGATCGAAGTCTCTGTACTTTATATCGACTATGAAAGTCTCTATCTAGAAAAAAATATTTCCAATCAAAGATTTTTAACAACGAAAAAAGATTTCAGAGATACAGGGCGTCAAAAATTTATATTTCTTTAAGTTTTTTGCTAATATTCCAGGAATCGTTTGAATAACAGAATTGAGTTTTTGTGCATACACTTTCACTGATAATTGCTACTTTCTTGCACTTTATTCACTTTTATTAGATGTGCGATTTTGTACAAATTTTCTACCCCCCAACATTTACACCATTGGACAAATTTGGATTTGCACAGCAAATTTCGATGCGCCGATGTGTTTTATACGGGTTCTCTATAAATGATTAAAACAGGGCAGTTGACGTTGGACTATTTTAAATATTTATATTCTTATGTAAAACACGATTTAAACAACTGATACTGCGAGTTTAGGCCTGTCACTCCGAGAGAAATTGAATAATGTGACTGGAATTATAAATTTGTAGACTTTGCATAAAAAACCATAAGATAAAATATTTCCAAAGCAACCTACGATGTTACAATTATTTATTAAGATCCCGTATAAAAATAATTCAGGAAAAGCTTTGAGCAGGAGCTTCTGAGCGCTCGTTCATTGGTGGAGCAATAAGACTTTTACCTCCAAATTCTATATGGGACTTGAGATTGATACCAAATATATAAATGTAGAATATCAGTACAATCGGAATAATATTGTGGAAATCATTCAAAAAATTAAATATGTAAAAAATAAATAAATAAAAAATAAAAAATTCTATGGTTCTGATGATGCGGTTCTTTTGAAATCTTTCATGAACATATATTAGTCTTGACTCACAAAATGAATAACTGGAATCGGATATCCTGTTATGAAAATATATAGATTCTTCTTTTCAATATTCCAATTGAATTTTCTATGGTTCTTTTTACACTATGACCACAAAATTTTGCATGAAAATTCATTATATCAGTCTTCATTCACAAAAAAAATTCACTTGAATCGGAAAATTTTTATGGAAATATGAAGTTTCTTCTTTTCAATATTCCAATTGAATTTTCTACGGTTCTGTTCACACTTTGGCCACAAAATGAGGCTTCTTATGAGCATCTTGCATGTGGTCGCAAAATTTCATTTCGATTGGTTTCGTTTTGTCTGAGATATTGAGTAAGAAAAATCTTGAATGGGTATATTTTATGGAACACCCTATGATTTGGCTGGTTAACGAACTTTAGCGAGTAATTTCAAGTCTCTAGGACAATACCTTCTAATGTTATCGTGCTAAGGGACAGAATTGAATGACCACGGATTCGTCATCAGAGACTCGAACCCCGTTTGAGATCAGTTTCGCCTCAAAATTCGGAAATTACTTGTTGCTATCAGGGGCCTGTAACACAAACCATACAAGTGTAACACGTCTACAAGTTACAAGTAATTTGCCTGTAACTACAAGTCCCACCCAATTCGATGTCACAATGCGAATGGCTACAATTGTAGAAATTAAATAATTTTGTACATGTGTAGCTACACATATAATGCAAATATCATAGAATTAATTATTATTTATTATTCCTACTATATGACATGACTTGTCAATATAAGTAGTATTGCGGCTCTTCTGTTTGCATTATGTCTTCAAAACAAATTGTTTTCGAACATAAATGCAATTTTAATTAAGATAAGAGAAAATAGACACATATTTTTCGGAGCTTTCTCGGATAAACTGAGAAAGCAAGATAAAGTAGAAAAGTGGGAAGAAATGGCCATTTGGCTCAAGTAATTGTTGAGTACCAGCGGATAAAGATTAGACTTATGTAAGGGATACATTAGATATGGCAGAATTTGAAGAGAATTGCTTGATCAGCAAAACTTGGAACTTGCAAGCATTATTGTTATCGACATATGGTACATATTTATAGATTAAAATTGATAATGCGAAAAAAACTGGCTCTGGTGGAATGGGGAATCTAACGGAAGTGGATAAAATTGTACTGGAAATAATTGGGAAAGACTCTCCTGTAATATGCGGTCTTGGAGTAGCTGAGTCTTTCGAAAAACTCAAGCAACCAAGCCGGTAAACTGACGTAGAGAATAATAATGCTGAAGATATTGCCAATAAAAGTGGACCAATCAGTGCCCACGAAACCCCATCTATTCCAAAGCAATTCAATGGTACCTAATTCTTTTCGAAGCAAAATAATAGGAATAATAATAGAAAAATGCATTTTTATACAGGAAAAAGAAAGCGAGATAGAGTCAATAATTCCGATTCGGAAAAAGTTGCTCAGATAAAACAAGAAGAGCTTGCTTTGCAAGTAGAATATCTAAGGTTGAAGAACCATAAAACTGAACTGGAAATTGTAAAATTAGAACAAGAGCTCCAACTGCCCATGTCAGAGTTCACGGCATCGTTACCACAATATAAAGTAGATGAAAATGGCTGCTGCTTTTTCAATTTGTGATAGTAGTTAGGTACAATCCCTTTATAAGGAACATATAATTACTCAGTTGTGATTTTTGTTAATTTTTGCAAATACATTAAAATGTGTTGTATTTACCTAGAGTTGGAGATATGTAAAACATTAGGTTTGTTCGCGTCGCAGTTCTCTGTTGTTCTGGGTACAGAGAGAACTTGGTTCCAGAATTCAGGGAACTCAAGCAAACTGTTCTGTGACACGAACGGCTGGGAACTGGAAACCACCGTTTGACATTTGGTGGACATCGGATTTAAAACAATGATCAACGTCATTTTTTCCATGTAAAATGTAAATAAAGCAAATCCACGAGGGATTTAGGTGATTTTCAAGTGTTGGAATTATTCCTTCTTTGGATTGAAGAAGCGTAAAAAAAGAATTTATCAAATTATTGTTCAGATCATACTCATCGTGGAAAAATATCAATTTTGGCCATTCACCCTTGTCAACTGCAGAAGGAAGATATTCATGAATGTAATGTGGCTCATTTCAAAGATAAAATGTATCCTGCTCTATCAATTATTAAAAGGAAACGAAGAGTGATGCTGCAGTGAACCAAATTATTTTTATAATATTTATCTTCAATATATGAAAAAAATGCTTATATTGGTTTCTTGATATGAAAGGCTTTGTGAATTTCATGATAAAATTGTTCAAACAGTTCAGGATTTCATGAAAATTACCAATTGAATTTCAATTATTCATAAAGCTAAAACAGTCGTAATTAGGTTTCTAATTTGAAGAAAGCTCAATTATCTAATACAAAAAATAATTTATTCAACAATACAGAGTTAGAAATATTTGTTTATGCTTTTTTCTATTGAATGAGGTGAGGATGTGAATTTCAGGTTACCTTTTACTCGCATCATATAAAAAACAAAAATATACTGCGAATTGAAAGAGCCTCCAGATAAGTTTTAGAACTAGTGATATAGTTTTGAGGCATATATTTATAAAAACTTAAGTTATCACAACAATTTTGTCAATTAAAGAGTAGTCTTCATCTCTCTTCTTTTACGAGTGAATTGGAAATGCATCCAATAATATCCTATATTTCTTTCCTATCAGTCAATTATCCTCTCTTCTGACACTGGCCTCTTTGCCTTTTCAGTTTCTTCTGCTCTCAATTGCTTCCTCTGGTGCAAAAATTGAATAATGAAATATTATTTGATCACCTTCCTATGAAATGGTGTGCCTGTAAAAGATTTTCAATGTTTTCTTCACCTGATCAAAAATGTCTGGAAAATACTTAACCATACTTTGTTAATCCTTCTTTCCATACTTCTTGTCTAATGATCATTTTGTTCCTTTTTATATGTTGACGAATAAATACCTATTATAAATATCATTAATTCACTGCAGCCAGCTCTCTTCATTTCCACAAAATGATCGATAATATCAGAATACATTTAATCTTCGGAATAAGCTACATTAGATAGATACATTTTCCTTCTGCAGTTGACAAGGGTGAATGCCGAGAACTGATATGTTTCTACATATCGTCCTCAGTGAATGTAATCTCAACTCAACAAATAATTTGATGGATAAATCAACTCCAACACTTAAAAAACACCAACATCTATCGTGGAAACCAATTCAGAAATGTTTGTTTATTTACAACACTTGACGTTAGGTTAGATCACCTGTCACTCTGTCCGCTGTTCCTTCTACGGATCAGGAACAGTAGGAATAGTACCGAACAGTTCCGAACTTTTCTGTTCCATGCGAAGCGAACGGCCCAGATAGCACAAGTTTATCTTATGGATATGCTATGGATATCCATCATGGATATTGGGGATGTCCTTAAGATAACCGAAAAGGCTCTGGTATATCCTATGGACGTCCATAGAATGGGACAGTGTGACCTTTTTGGATGTCTTATAGATATCCATTATGGATATTCATGAGATATCAACTACGGCCATTCGCAAGAGTTAGCATATACTATGTATGTCTTCAGGATATCCAATTTTTATTGGAATTTCTGTTTCTTTTAAAAAAGTAAAGGAAACATACAAATCATAGAACAAGTAGTTCTCTATACAAGATACAAATCTTGAGACGATAGTTTTTGACATATGTCTGGCCACCCTTCGTACATCCGAACGGATGGCGACTTAATTAAACACTGTAGATTTGTGATTTTAAATTCTCTGCGGTTTTGAATTTTTTTTTATTTAATGACATGTACCCAGATTCCAGTTGTTTTTAGGACTAGACAATTTATTTGAGTGCACAAACTCGCACACAAACGTCCATGCCCTCACCAGGATTCGAACCCGGGACCACCGGCACCACGGCCAGGAGTCATACCCACTGCACCACCGGGGTCATTCAGCGGTGTTGAATGAATTCATAATATGAAACATAGACAAGAAAGCACTACGAAATTGTAAATTTTGGGAGCTGATTGGCATTTGACTATAAAAATGTTACGACATCTCACGGTGTTTCTAATGATTATGATTGAGTTAGTTAATGTCGGATAGTAATTGTAGGGTTTTATAAATATAGAACCTAAACGTTGACAAAAGAATAAAATAAAAGTAGTATTGAATTAATTTGGCCTAGGATTCATGCGTTCAACCGTTAAAAAATTATTCATTAACAGACCGAAAATTACATTAATTTTTCTCACTTATAACTTAATATGTATATGTATTGATCTCCATAGATGATATATCCATTGTTGATTTCTTATGGATATCTTATGGATGCCGAGATGTTACCTGATATGGATATCTAGAATGAAACTTATTTGGATGTCCTATGGATGTATCCAAGAAGTTCGTTTCGGATATCCTAAATATATCTGCAATAGGATATCCTATGGATATACAGTTTATGTCCACGGATATCCCGCCTTGAATAGGACTTGAAATGGACAACCATAAGATATCCTGTGTTAACTGGGGGGTGGGAACAAAAAAGTACAGTTCCGAATAGTTCCGAACTGCGACGCGAACAAACCTATTATCTACACTTGTAGAAAATTCCGTGACACGATTATACAAGTATGAACTTTATGTTACAGAAAAAGTTTACATATGTAGAGATTTTGACGTAATTACTAGTCCGTACTTGTAATTACAAGATGGTTTGTGTTATGAAACAGTTACAAGTGTAGAATATATTCTTACAATTGTAGGACTTGTAGTGCTTGTGTTACAGGCCCCTGGTAGGTACCTAAGTTTTGTTTTTCATGTTAGTGATGAGTGTATTATCTTTGTTTGCTTACTCTACTATAAATAAAATCACAAATGAAAATTATCCAATCGATTCTTTTTTTATATGGGAAATCGATGGCCAATTAACAAAAAATCATCATTATTTGATGTTTTGTGTTTTTTCAATATTTCTGAACATCCCACCTACATAGCATCAACATCCTTTTAAGGGGAAAAAATAACGAATTCAACGAAGTAATAATTTACAGGGTGTTCCTTACAAAAATATAGGTTTGTGTTGAATCTTCAATACTATGCCCCGGAAAAAAATTTATTACGCCACTGGTTTCTACGTAGTTTTAAGCTCAGCATTATTTTTAATAACTTCGGTGATAAAGTTCGAAAAGTATCAATTTCTAAAATCTCCCTGCATTTCTTGAACGGAAACAGTTATGCAAAATCTGATTAGACCAACTTGAGTTTTACGAAACAATAGGTTCTATCTTAAATAACAAGCGAGAAACCTGGTTGTCTCACCTAAAATGGGATGCACTGTACATGAAAGGGCATTTCAGTCTCACTTTACTCGATTTTTCAGTCGTACAGTTTAACTGAGAGAAATGAAATTCATTATATTTCTAACTGTATAGTTTAAACTGTACGTGAGTGGCCGGCCTTAAGGATAATCCGCCAATGAATAGTCCGGTCATTTTAGACATAAAAATAGTGATCAAATAAAGAAAATTCCGACAAAGCCAAATTTTTGTAGAGACCTTAGGTTTACCACAAGGAATAAAGTCTCAAAAGTCCCCATCAGTCCCATGTGAGCTTCGGGACTTATTCGGGGTCAAAGGTCAAAATTTTAGGTTTTTTGGATTTTTCTCGAAAACGGTAAGTTTTATCGAAAAGTACCTCGGAGCAAAGTTGTAGATCTTAAAATTCTCTATAAAAATGGTTATCATGATTTTTTCTCTAAGACCCACTATTTCCCAGATATTGCGCTTGTAAGAATCAAGTTCTACATAATATGCACACATTTCCACACCACCTGTGAGGTAGTGTCCTCGGCGCATTTTTTTTAACGTGGTATCCCCGGTAGGCCTATTCCACGAACCTTTATGACGTTATTTTCAGGAACAATAATTATTTAATAGTATGAAGATTATTGATATGGGTTACTGAGTTTAACTGTCGTTCTAACTTTTTTTTATTACTTTAATCTGACTCATACTCCTCATATTCAACTTCACCAATCATGTTTTCTTCAATTTCTTCTTCTACTTCTCCTTCCTGTTGATGAACGCTTAGAAATTGTTCAAATGAAGATGAATCAGTTGTCTCTTCATCAAAATCACATGAATCTTCCTCTCTTGTATTTAATTGAACATTTGAGCAAGAGACACCTTGGCAATTGGTACACGCTGGAGAACACTGCAATCCTACTTTTTTACAGCCACATTTGGCACTACAACCTTTCTTCCAATTGCAAAAAATAGTGTTAAGAAGTTTTTCTGGAGCAGGGGGCAGTAAAGTTCGAATCGGTTCCAAAGTATTATTTATCAATTTCCAACCCCAGTCTTCAGGGTTCAGTTCATTGCCTTGCCATGTCTGAACTTGATAGTATACTCGAAACAAATGTTGAGTAGCAGATGCCGATGTTGGAGGAAGACAAGATAGCTGTACTTGCTTTTTGTTTCGTGTATTTTTTACGAATGTTAAATATCTGTACGTATCTATGCAATCAATTTTTTTGGAGCTCCATAAACCGCAAGAAGAAACCGAATTCCTTTAGTAATTAGTATTTGAGGTGAAGAATTAATTTCTGTGAATACTTTTGCGCAGTCAATCAAATAATTTTTTTCAAATAATTTTAATACTGAATTTTTGCCCCTTCTAAACATTGCTGACGTAGTATCGCATCCGGTTATCGCATGTAAAAATAAAATAAAGTTTTGGCATTTCGGATAAGCTGATAAACTTTTTGAAGAATATATTTCTGTCCGTTGCTGCGCCTTCCCAGGTTTTAAAAAGTAAATAATTTTATCAGATGGAGTCCTTGCAGTGAGTAGTACTAATAAATCAACATCTTCACCCACTACAATAGCTGTATTTCTTGCATTAAATTGTTCTATTGCTGTTTCAATTATGAGGACATCGGCGTCATTAGGAGCTTGTTTCACGGCAATATTTTCAGCTGTTAATTTGTTACTCAACATAGAAATAAAACGAGATTTATTATTAATGTTTGCAAAAAAATGTTGTTGATTAACTGGAACTGTCATAAATTCGTCAAACATTATGTCGGTACCTGAGGATGTTTTGTAGCACGACGACGTTGTTCTGCAGCTTTTATGTTCTTTGTTGTGTCACTGTAGCCATCAAATACTACCGTAACTGTATGACCATAATGTCTACGTAAATACTGAACATATTTTTCAAAAATTACGTTAAAGGCAGTGGCGGCTTGTGACAGAATAAAGTGATGAGGCACATCAAAAAAAATATTAATCTTATAAACTCTTTTTGTCAGCTGCATACTTATCATTATGAAAAAATCCTTCGGTATTAATGCTCCAATGATTCTATAGCGTTTTATTGGGTGGTAATTGCCCTGAGATAAGTTTTTCAACTCGCTTCAACCATATTTTCACTAAACCCTATCGGACTATGTATTATTAACAAAAATAATTTGATTAGAGTTACACTGCCAGTAGGCCAGTAGTACTCTCATTTTGAAACCACCGATAGTCAAGATTTGGAATAGGTGGTATAACTTCTTCAATTGTACATATTTCATACTCATAGGAATGACTCAAAAACTGTTTCTGTTTATTGAAAACTCTGCAATATCACGAGTACTGCACAAACCCAATAAACCCAAACCAGAGTGAAATTTCACTATCTTCCGCTTCACGATTAACCCGAATATGTGCAGTTTGCCGATGAAACGAAACGAAACGATAGATAGTCCGGTCAATCCAGACCAAAAAATTAGGGTGAAGTTAAATAAAATCCCAACAAGCTGAAAATCGGTAAAATTGTTCAAAACATAATAATAAATAATATAAAAGTTCCAATCATTCACGTGGATGGACAAAAATTTATTCAAGTTCAAAGGTCGAAAAATGAGTTTTTCGCGATTTTCAGCAAAACGGTGAGTTTCATCAAAAAAGTAATTCAGACAAAAATATAGATGTTGAAATTATCTTCAAAAAATGTATCATTACTTTTTTCCTACGAGGCACCGTTTCTGAGATAAAACGCTTCAAATGTTCTAAAAGTTGTTAATGAGGCTAGCCTCAAATTCACCTTAGAAGCCGCAATAAACAACAACGAAGGGGAGGTTCATGATCTCGTCACCTCGATGTGAATAACGCGCTAGACAAGGAAGCGCGTGAGGCAAGCCTCACCTCACCGTTTACGCCTTGAAGAGGAAGTGCCGGAAGTGCACAGAACATAGGAAGTGAGATGAATCGATGAATGTACAAAAATCGGACCTTAACGCCAGTAACATGTAACGTTACGGCCCGGTTTTTGTGCATTCATCTTAACGTCAGTAACGTGTAATGTTACAGACGTCTGTAGCTGTATCCGGCTTGAGATTGAGCTCGGATATTATGGAAGACGAGTGCAGTATCGTACTGAAAATTGAGACTGAAGAACATAATGGGATGATGAAATTGATTAATAAAATATTGGATTAATTCGCTTGATATTATTTGTGATTTCTGTAATTATTTGGTGAGGCACTGCCTCACCTGCCTCATAGGACAAGCCGCCACTGGTTAAAGGTTTCTTCTCGATCCCACACAACGTGATGTAGTAGATATCCCCCATCAATAACGTAAGCAGCGTTTGTACAATCAACCTCAGCATTGACTGATTGAAAGCAATCGTAAAGAGCCGACTTCATTGTTTTACGCATTCCAGCTGCATCGAAGAGTGACAACGGGTAAGGAGCTAAATCATATGCGAAAAATGTTTCAATTTCATCCTCAAAAGTCTTAGTGACACTCATACGTTGAAATAATAATACTGGGTCTATTGGTACTTCTTCGTCGTGAACTTTCACAGTGCTACTCACAGCTAAAAGAGGAAGTACTTTATCTGTGCGTTTCAATTTTATATGATTGAAAGTTTGACCAGTCATTTTAGACATCGAGGCAATCCCAACTTCACGAGCTTTATGACAATTAATCTTATCGTCACCAACGACTCCTGAAGCAATAGATAAGATGTTAATTTCGGGAAAAGGATCATGTGATGAAAACCAGTCAAGAAGTTTTTTAATATCTTTAGCATCTTTCTTAACTCTCGAATCGCTCGCATCTACATGTTGATCTGTCGTGTCCATTCGAACATTAGCAAGAACTTCCAACTCGTCACACACTGTGTTCATTGCATGCATTCCGTAAACCCATTTGCTTACAAGCGCAATATCTGGGAAATAGTGGGTCTTAGAGAAAAAATCATGGCATCCATTTTTATAGAGAATTTTAAGATCTACAACTTTGCTCTGAGGTACTTTTTCGATGAAACTTACCGTTTTCGAGAAAAATCCACAAAACCTAAAATTTTGACCCGAAGTCCCGAAGCTCACATGGGACTGATGGGGACTTTTGAGACTTTATTCCTTGTGGTAAACCTAAGGTCTCTACAAAAATTTGGCTTTGTCGGAATTTTCTTTATTTCAATTGTCTAAATTGACCGGACTAGAAGGTGACCTTAGTTGGTACAATTTCTCTACTCACCTCGAAATCAGTAGGATAATATCCACAGGCTCTCATGAGGTCTGGAAGTTCAGATATCGCTAGTTTGTCGCTGACTCTTCTCGGCAAAGTTGAATTCTCACCCTCGTGTAATATTTGCATGTAAAAAAATAAATCCTGCATCTCTTGGAACAGGAATCCGTTTTTTCCTCCCTCAATAACGCAATAGAAAGGTTCAAAGTCTTGACCTCCTAGGTTATGCATCAGGTCAACGCCACTGGAGAGTAAAATCGAAAATGAGAACCAATTTTGAAAAAAAATTAACATTTTACCGAGTTTCCGTTTTCCATCTGAGAACAGTAGTGTCATTCTTCCCGAAAGTGAATACGTAATCCCCATCTCCACTCACTTCGAAATCAATGAGCTGGAAACAGAGAGAAATATTCATATCATCAAATCATTGAATCAGCAACATACCACAGCGGCCTTATGCTTAGATTTGTCAAAAGCTTTCGATATGGTTAATCATCAGAGGTTGCTAGCGAAAATGAAAAATATGGAATAAGAGGTGTGGCACTAACCCTAATGAAAAATTATCTAACCAACCGAACTCAAAGGACAATAAGCAGGAGTAAAGATGGAGAGATCAAAACATCTAAGTTAAAACAAGTAGAGAGCGGAGTCCCCCAAGGTTCTATTCTGGGACCACTACTTTATATACTATATACGAATGATCTAGTTCAAACCACAGACAACGATGGTTATGTTTGCAGATGATACCACAATAGTATGTGAAGCTGAGGATGGAAAAGAGTGTCAATTAAGTCTTGAGAAAGACATGAAGAACATTAACAAATGGTTTAGCAACAACAACTTAATGCTTAATTTAAAGAAAACTAAACTTGTTTTATTCAGAGGAAGGAATGATCAAGTCAATCTGAAACATCAAGACACTAAATAGAAACAGTTTTTAGTACACCCTTCTTGGGAATAATTATAGATCGAAATCTAGACTGAAAGATCAGATAGACAAGACTGCAACAACTATAGCACGCCACTGCTATGCCTTAAGGATTGTCCGAGACACAGTGGGAACAGATGCTGCATTAACCTCTTACCATGCATACATCCATTCAACAATTAGTATGGAATAACTTCTGGGCAAGATCTACAGAAAGTGAAAAGGATATCAGATTACAAAAAAGTGTATAAGAGTAATTTTTGGAATGCGACAAATGGGACCTGTAGGACCGTGTTAAAAATCATGGTATACTAACCTATATTTAGTTAAATGTATACAGATGTGGTAGAAACGGATGGAAACAGGGAGTTTCAGTGTTAAACTCACGCTGGCGGAGTCCGTGGAGCAGTGGAAGAATCGAAACCTCGGAGCGATGCGATATGAATAAACGGGGGGTCTGTTGGAATGGCAGTCTGTAGTGGTAGTGGGGGATGGCGCGCAACGATCTAGGATCGAATCATTCGAATCGAAGAAGTCAGTAACACTCGAAACGGGAGATGGATAACGTCGCATGTCTATTGAAAATGAATACGACAAATTTTCTCCACTCTTATGGCGCCATGGGCGGAAGTTATTTGCCTCAATGAATGAAACAAATAATTTCCTGTTAAAATTAATATTCAGGTTCTTTTTCGCCATAACTGGTTTGAAAATAAAAATAACTATAGAAAACAAAAATAAATTCAACGAAAATAAAAAAATGAAAAAAAAACAGAAATAATTCTACGAAATAGAAAACAAATTAAAACATTTTATATTGAAGAAAAATTCAAATCAAATGTTCAAATAATCCACCTTGTTGTGCCAAACAGTAGCCAAATCTTTATAAAGATTTAATCTCATATCTCGGAGAAGATTCGGCATACTTGCTATTTTGGAACAAAGTTGGATTATTTTGGACCTTAATTCAATAATGTTCGTCGCTCTTTCAATTTCTTGCCCATACACCATATTTTTGAGATATCCCAAAAGAAAGAAATCATTGGGGAATAAATCTGGAGATCTGGGGGGCCATTTGATGGTTCCGTTTGTGGTAATGAGACGATCAGAAAAAGTCATTCTTAGATATTGTGTGACTGCGCTTGCGTTATGACTTGGGCAGCCATCCTGTTGAAACCAGACATCATCAAAATTAATTGGTAGTTGTCGAACTGTCGGAATAATTTGATTTTGTAATAGATCCAAATATTTTGCAGCGTTTAGGTTACCATCGATGAAAAATGGCCCTATCATGTAATTACCCAGCATTCCTGTCCAAACATTAAGTTTTTCAGGATACTGGGTACGCACAGGAATACTCAGGTGCTTATTCTCCCTAGACCAATATCTTACTACGGATGGATTATGTTTTCTATGCAATGAAAACGATGACTCATCCGTGAATAAGATATTGCTCAGAAAAGAATACTCTCATTCTCTTTTTCCATCATCTTTTCACAGAATTCCATTCTTTGAAATGGTCTTCTGGAAAAATTTCCTGAGAGGTTTGCACCTTATAACATTTGTAACCATTTCTTTTCAAAATATCCGAACAGTTCTATCGCCCAAATCGACTTGCTGGGCAATTTTTCTGCTAGAACAAGGTGCACTGGTTTCAACAGCCGCACACACATCCACTTCTCTTGCCAAACGATTTTCACTGACGGTCTTCGGTGGTTTATCAATTCTGCAATGAAGGCATGTTCGTAAACAACCACATTGCTCGAACTTCTTGACTATTTTGGAAATAGCCGAACGTGAAGGTATCGGCCTATCTTCAAAAGCAACAATAACGAATTTATTGTCTCCGTAATTGATTGACCACCGAAATACCATTTATTATTTGAATTTTCTCTTCAACCGTATACATTTTGATTTCCGCAGAATCTAATTTATTCTCAAACCGTATGGTCTATCGCATCCAAAGTTTGGATTGCGACTAATTCAATCAGCGGACCGCTTAAGAATTGCAGCAGGAGCAGAGCGATGCATCCCCCACTACCACTACAGACCGCCGCTTATTCAACATCGCATCGCTCCGAGGTTTCGATTCTTCCAATGCTCCACTGGACTCCGAACCAGCGTGAGTTTAACACTGAAACTCCCCTGTTTCCATCCGTTTCTACCACATCTGTATATTGAA
>CM024243.1:22186027-22303835 GCA_013421045.1 Propylea japonica | reverse complement strand
ACCAAGATCTCTGATACTGGTGACTCTATATAACTTAATGTCACGTCATAGGTCATTTCAAGCGGCTAACCGGTTATTATTTCGGCTAACCATTGCATTCAAGTTGAATTAAATTGATCAACCGAAATGATACCGGTTAGCCGCTTGAAATTGATTATACTGAGCATTTCGGGTGATTACTGTACAGCCATTAGCACTACAATAAGCAGCAAAAATCTCCAATTCCTCTTGCAATTCCAAACAATCTCTCATGGAACTTATAATTCTAAAAATTTTTTAATCATCTACAAATAACAGAAATTTGCCATTTTTTGAAGCATTCAATAATGCCATTTATATAAATTAAAAATAACAATGGCCCCTGAGGTACACCAGATGATACAAAAATGCTGTCGGAACAATAACCACACAATTTCAACGTATTGCTGCCTATCTGTTAGATAAGATTTGAAACCGTGACATCATGACTCCCAAAACACAAATTTTACCAAGTTTGTTAATTAGCAATTCTCTGCAGACCCTGTCAAAGGCCTTGGCGAAATCCGTATAAACTATATATCGACTTGTGAACCCTTCCTAAGCAATCATGCAAGTATCGACCAACTGGTTAGATTGGTTTCCACAGATCTCTCTTCAACAAACCATGTTTATTCACTTTAATTTGATCTTTTACTAAATATTGTAACCGTGGCAAAACAAGCGATTCAAAGATTTTCTCAAAACCGAGAGTTTGATTATAGGTCGGTAGTTATTAATAACTGTTTTGTCTCCATTTTTGAAGACAGGAACGACGCATGTCATAATCAGCCTTTTTGAAATTGGAGAAAATCATCACAACGTACCAAATTCTTAATTTTACAAACATTGATAGAACCAGTCCAAAGATTTTGCAATTGAATTCGGAATGCTGTTAACTGCAAAAGTTCACAAAAAGAAAAGCTGTCGACAATATTAAGTATTTTTGCTTCTACATTTATAGGTTCAAGATAAGAACCATCATCACTTTATAACTCCCATGTAGTGGAACAAATTGAACTCTCCAAGTATCAACAGCATTCCACCTTCACAGTGCGATTTCACCCTCATTAAATTAGAGGCAAAAACATCAATTGCTGAAGTGTCCGCTGATGGCACATATACACAACAAAGTTGGGATTGCTACCGGTTTACCGATTTACCAGTTAACCGATTTACCGCCTTAAAAGTTCTTCAAATTACCGACGAAGAATCGGCGTCTTTACCGGTAATTTCGGTAAAAATGCCAAGCTGACAACATCCAAATCGGATAATGCTGCATTGTCCATTAAAGAAAAGCTCAACAAAATTGAAATAAACAGTAGGTATCCTTCCAATCACGTTTAACAATGTTCAGCAGTGTGTGAAAAACCGAAATGCAATATTTCGGACGGAGGGGATTCAGGGGAAATACTTGAAAATGGTTATCGCAGCACTAATGACAACTCGCCCTACTAGCGTGGAGTCCGAAAGAGCCTTTTCTGCGGCGGCAGAAACACTTTGCACTAAGATTAGGTCGCGGCTAAGTGATAACACCTCAGAGTAAGAAATAAACATATAGAATGCCCCCTACGCTTGAATAGTACATCATTGTAATCAACCAAGCATAACAGTGAGATGGAAAGCATGTCACTGCCACACTGGGGGTGAAATGAACAATTGGTTAGATTTTCATTTCTTCCTATTCCTGAATATAATACAACATTTCCGAAATTTTGCCCTAGCTATAATTAACGGAATAGCCTTAAGCAATAATAAACTGCCACCAAATCATTGAAATAATTCATTTATGAACGTCAAATCAAAATGAAAATGTAAACACATCGCATCAAGAACTGAACACTAACAGACAATGTTGCCAAACTGACAGAATTATCTGTAACAGACGCAAGCCGCAGTATCAGAGTGAGAGAACGGTAGAGCAATTATCCCAATGCGGAATAAAACATACGGCACGATTTCGCAACGCCGGAAGTTTGTTCGCGCATATAAACAGATTCCACTTGGCTGCATAACAAATGCGTGAAGGCAACTCTAGGTTTACTTTTACTCTAAGGATAACAGTCTTGGTAAACTGCGTTTTCTTAGGGCCTTTTTTATAAACAAAAAAAAAATCGAAAGATTAAGTAAGAAACGACTGATATTTTTTTATTTTATAGACTATTTCGAGTTTTACTGGCATATTTTTTTAATTTTACCAAGAGTTTCACTTTCCTGTGTTTATTATCGATTAAGAATTAAATAAAGTTTTGTATTCATTTTGTGGTTACCGGTAAGAAAAACCGTTAAATACCGGTAAATCGGTAATTTTTCAAATAATTCAAATAAAAATTCGCTAAATTTGCAATCCCTACAACAAACGAATATAAGTTGTTTGCCGACAGTTATTTTCACCCAAACATCCTCAGCATCACACTGAAAGCTAGGCAAATGAACATGGTTTAAATAATTTCGCACAGCTATGAACACTCCGCCATCTTCCTTTTTCCTACTTTTACTGGACAACGATCTCGACGAAAATACTGTATTAACTATTGTCAACCAATTCACAATCACTGACACTTATTGTGTTCAACCAGGATTCGGTCACAAATATGAGGTCATGGAAATTTGCCACAACATTCAGCCTGGTAATACACATCCAAAGCCATTTGAGAAAAAAAGATTTATTATCTAGTAATTTGGAACAATTTTATCGAAGATCTATAAATTGTCTAATTCAGTATGATGCGATAATATATGGATAGGTAATCCTAGAAGAATCATCCTTTCGCATTAGAATGTTTCCATTTTGTACCCAGACGAATTGTAATCATTCTCTTTAGCAAACTCTAGCTTTTTTGAACAGAATTTATATTTTTATTAGTTAGATGACCACCTATATAAAGTCTACAGTTCAATTCCCCAACATCCAAGCCAGCTTTTTTATCGCTGATGTTCATACTTTTTGACCTATAAGCTGTAAGGAAATTATCCCTCTTGATCTTTGAGTGGAACGAACAATGATATTCTTGGTTTATTCTTTAGTTTCGTAGGAACTCTGGTTACATAGTCCAAAGATTCTACATTAACAGGCAGATTAATGAAGTTTCCATTTTTTTCAATTATGTTAAATAACATTTTCCCCATCGTTCTCGGGTACATTCTGAATTCAACATTATTTGAACGATTGTGTTGTTCGATGCTGTCTATTCTAGAATTTAACTCGGTCACTTCCTGTTTCAGAGCAATTTTCTCTCTCCACTTGGCCATCCTTGCAACTACCTCTGTGAGTTTACCCAGTTCGGACTCAAAATCACTGATCTTATCGGAACAAAGTTCCACAGCCGCCTGTAAATTTCTCATTTCGAGAGTTAGCTGAGATACTCAAACTCATTCCGAACATCCGTCCTAGTCCGGTCAAATTAGGTCGAAAAACAAGAGCAAAGTTACATAAATTACCATCAAGCTGAAATTTTGTACACTTCTTCAAAACACAAAATAACAAACAACATATCAAAGCTCCCCATCATTACGACTTGAGGAAAAAAATTATTCAAGGTCAAAGGTCAAAAAATGGGTTTTTCACTATTTTCTTCAAAACGGTAAGTTTATTGTAAAATTACCTCAGACAAATATTGTTGATCGTGAAATTATCCATTAAAAGGTATCAATAATTTTTTTCTCAGAAGCTACCGCTTTTGTAATAAAACGATTCGAAAAGTTGTAAACGTCATTGCATGCATAAGCGCGCCACGTATATACCTTCTTTAGCTGTAATAAAGTAGAATGTTTCTATGGGTGATTTCACTTATTTTTACAATATAAAATATACATAAGTATCACTATGAGCATGGGCGTAGCCAGCGAGAGACAGGGGGGGGGGCAAGTGCCCCCCTAGTGATGCGAATGTTCTGGCAATTTCTACGATACAATTTTACATTTTGAACGACTATGGACCATGACCATAGTTTGGCCCCCCTGTTATAAATTCTGGCTACGTCCTTGACTATGAGAATATCAGGTAACATGTAACCCAGTCCCTTAATTTATCTGTCCCTCTGTTCAATGGTGTGCGTGGCTAGGGTCTCGGTTCATTTCAATGTTAAAAGAAAAGTTTACTGCTCAAAAATATATGGTTAAACAAGCTACTAACGACGCCGACGTACTGATTATTGAAACAGCAATAGAGCAATTTAATTTGACCAATAAAACTATTGTTGTAGGTGAAGATGTAGACTTACTCGTATTACTCACTGCTCGAACTCCAGCTGAGAAAACTATAATATTTTCTTCTTAAAACCAGGAAAAGCTCAAAATCAATCTGAAATATTTACATCCAAAAGTTATCGACTCTTGGAAAGTGTCAAAATCATGTACTATTTTTACATGCCATAACAGGCTGTGATAAGACATCTGCATTTTACAGGAGAGGTAAAGACAACAGTCTTTAAAATGTATGAAAAGCAAGATTTAGTTAAATGTGCTGAAGTTTTCAAAAAAAGTAATTCAACACCACAAGAAGTTATCACCAACGGAATTTGCTTTCTTCTTCGTATGTACGGAGCCCCTAAAATAACTACCTGCTTAGATAAGTATCGACATGCATGTTTTTGTTAAAAACACTCGAAAAAAAACAAGTACAATTAGCTGGTCTTCCTCCAACCTCAGTCGCTGCTCATCAACATCTTTTTCGAGTATATTATCAAGTTCAGAAGTGGCTTGGTTATCAGCCGGACCCAACAGATTGGGGTTGGACGTTGGTTGATAATGTATTGGAACCAATCCATACTCCCACCTGCGCCGGAAACACTGCTAAACTCAATTTTTTGCAACTGCAAAAAAGGATGAAGTGCTAAATGTGGTTGCAAAAAAGTTGGAGTGTTTTGTTCTCTTGCATGCACGAATTGTCAGGGCCGGCCGTGTTCTAACGTTGAATCAACAACAGCAGAGGATTCGTTTGATACTGATGAACGAATAGTAGGAGAGCTGGCACGAATTTTTGGGCAGGTATTTGAGGCAAGCTGAAAACTTGTCAGATGCCTCTCCTATTATATCCCAACTCGGGAATGCAGATCCGGCTGGTGAGTAGCGGGGCTAAATCAACCCCTACATTTTTAATGGCCTGGCAGGTAGAAAGCCCTACCGAAATGATCTGTCTTTTTGGGAATCTTATTTTTCAGTTATAAGTAACACTCCATTAAAATTTCAAGCTGCCTCAAAAACATTTTCTATAATTTTTTGCAAAATATTTTTGCACGCGTCTGGCAATGTTAAAAACCCCGATTAAATTATTTGGCAGCTTGAAATTTTAATGGAGTGTTACTTATAACTAAAAAAATAAGATTCCCAAAAAGACAGATCATTTCGGTAGGGCTTTCTACCTGCCAGGCCATTAAAAATGTAGGGGTTGATTTAGCCCCGCTACTCACCAGCCGGATCTGCATTCCCGAGTTGGGATATAATAGGAGAGGCATCTGACAAGTTTTCAGCTTGCCTCAAATACCTGCCCAAAAATTCGTGCCAGCTCTCGGACTAGAACATGGGATACATTGCTCCTCACGCAATTTACTTGCACTCAAGATGAAGAAGAAAAAGAAGAAGACTACAACGACGAAGAAGAATACGACGACGAAGATAAGCAAGAAGTAATTGAAGATTACGAGTAGAACTAATACATTTTTCTACTGTTTTTTAATTTCCTTCGCTTTTATCAATTCCAACTTCCATTTTCATCACTTTTATCAATTTCAAATTGTGGAATGGGCCTACAGGGGAAACCACGTTAAAAAAAGCGCGCTAAGTACACTACCCCAGAGGTGGCGTGGAAACGTGTGCATAAAATGACGCTTACAACTTTCTGAATCGTTTTATCTCAGAAGCGGTAGCTTTTAGGAAAAAACTTATTGATACTTTTTTTATAGATAATTTCATGATCTACAATTTTTGTCTGAGGTAATTTTACGATAAAACTTACCGTTTTGAAGAAAATCGTGAAAAACCCATTTTTTTGACCTTTGACCTTGAATAATTTTTTTTCCTCAAGTCGTAATGATGGGGAGTTTTGATATGTTGTTTGTAATTGTGTTTTGAACAAGTGTACAAAATTTCAGCTTGATGGTAATTTATGTAACTTGCAATGTCTAAATTGACCGGACTATCCTCACCTATAGGGAAATAACCGCAGCGGCATCAGCGGTGGCGGAAAATCGTCTGTTCGATGACACAGAGGGGGATCCACTCAATCGTACAGTACCATTCCCGTCCGCGATCGACAATCGGCAATCAGCGCACTTCCAACCTACACCCGCCGTCTTCTTGATCAAGGTCAATTGCGACTTGTAAACATCACAACAGATACCATTTCCGTGATAACAGCCCCCGCAAACTCCACCACATGTTAGGCCCGGGTTTTCTTGTTTATTCTCCATAGGTCTTGCATTCCATTGTTTCAATATTTACTACTATTAGAAGACACGAATAAATTACCCCTTTCTACTAGGGTCGATTGGAACACTTTTACCGATGTGTAGAATAAAGACTTTTTCTGCTTTTTATCTCTAGCCATTTTTGAGATTTCTGTAAAAAACACTTTTTTCGTTATTTTATTTTTTTTCTCTTGTGAAATCCAAAATTTTCGAATGGTGATTTTTTCTCTTGATTCTTTGCTACTAAAGGAACAGACTTATAATTTTTTTGAGAATTTCAGCTGAAAAATCGATTTTTAGAAAAAAAAATAAAATTATAGTCATTTGTTTTTCGGTGTTCTTCAAAAGTGTCCACCGCCATTTTTTGACATGAAATGTCTTCTTCTTTGGTGCTTTACTCCCTGGAATTTTTTCACATTTTTAAAATTGGTGGAACAATTTAAAAAAAAAATTAAAACTGTTTGAATTTTGGGATTCAGCAGATATCCATCAAATTTTGGTACCGTTGTATTCATATTGGCTCCCTGAACTATATCAGTGAGGAAAACAATTGGCGATATGTCTTGGTTTGGAAGATATGGGCCCCAAAGTCCGAAAAATATTTACCTGGAAGTCACTTTTCTCCCTACAGAATCACTGAATTACCGCTTTCTTAAGTTTAAAGCCTCTCTGAACATCTTAACATGAAGATTTGATTCATTTCATTTCAAATATATTCAATAAGTACTGAAAAAGCATCGAAAAAATTCAAGGAAAGGCCGCCGTTTCTTATGGTAAGTTTGGCACTAACGCACAGTTTTTCGGAAAGTGACATAGGAAATGATAGCGGGATTTACCCGCATGCATGGGGTCATATTCGCGCGAAATAATTCGCGGTAGTGCCAAACTTACCATAATGAACGGCGGGCTCTCCCTCGAATTTTCCGATGTTTTTGCAATAATTATTGAATATATTTGGAATAAAATGAATCAAATCTTCATGTTAAATGTTCAGAGAGGTTCTAAACTTAATAAAGCGGTAATTCAGTGTTTTTGTAGGGAAAAAAGTGACTTCCAGGTGAAATATTTATCTGACTTTGGAGGCCCATATATATTCCAAACTAAGACAGATCGCCAATTGTTTTTTTCACTAATATTGCTAAGGGAGCCAATATGAATACAACGGTACCAAAATTTGATGGATATCTGCTGAATCCCAAAATTCAAACAGTTTTAATTCTTTTTCAAATTGTTCCACCAATTTAAAAATGTGAAAAAATTCCAGTGTATAAAGGACCAAAGAAGACATTTCATGTCAAAAAATGGCGGTGAACACTTACAAAAATTTTTTACTCGAAAACGATAATAGATAGATAGAATTTACGCTGACCAGTGGCGTACCGCAAAAAAGTTTGAAGGGGAAAAAGGAGACATATATGGCTCCGGAAAAGAAAACACCCTGTAGATTTAGTTAAGATTCAGAACGTACAATGATGGAGACTTCTGAAAATAGCTCGCATTCCAAATTTGAACTGAATATCTCAAAAACTGCAGGAGTTATGAAAAAAAAAAACAATTATTTTTCGGAAATTTCAACACTCCGTAACGAAGCTTTTGCGGACACATGTGTATATGGACTTTTTTTCTTGAAGTTATAACGTAGATTCATCCCCTTAAGTTGTGACATACTATTATGTAACACACTGTTTATTTAGTATCGATCTGGAGTCCTCTATATTCTATACAATTTCTAGGTAATAGTCTTATTCTTAGAGTTTCCTCTGTCTAAGGTCTTATTGCTCCACCAGTGAACGAGCAATCAATAGCACCTGCTCAAGGCTTAACCGATTCCTACAGATTTTAATCTCCCCAATTCAGAAAAGTTCACGCTGGTTAACGATTTTATGGAGCGTGAAAAAGTTCGTAGCGTTTTTTTTCTAAGTTTAGAGCTTTATTCTGGAAAGGCTACAACACGTAGATTATTCAAAGTACTAAAATCAACCAATATTAAACCCATACTTCGGAACTAATCCCGTCAACGCACAAAGAACATGCATGGTGGTAATATCAAACGTATATCATATTATACCTGCGTTCCTATTAACGCGATAATTTTCATTTATTTATTCAAAGTACTGTCCATCGGCAGCTATGACCTACTCCCATCTTTCAGGTAGCATACGGATTCCTCGCTGAAAGAATTCTTGGTCTTTTGAAGCGATCCAGTCATCGACCCACTTTTTGGTATCGTCGTAGGAAGAAAATCGCTGTTCAGCCAGGCCATGCGTCATCGACCGGAACAAGTGGTAATCAGAAGGACCAATATCTGGTGAATACGGCGGGTGAGGTAGAATTTTCCATTTGAGGTACTCCAGGTAGTTTTTGACAACGATTGCGACATGGAGTCGAGCATTGTTATGCTGGAGGATAACTTTGTCGTGTCTTTCAGCATATTGCGGTCTTTTATCCTTCAATGCTTGGCTCAATTTGATTAACTGTCGTCGGTAGCGGTCTCCTGTGATGGTTTCGTTGGGTTTTAGCAGCTCATAATAAATAACTCCGAGCTGGTCTCACCAGATACAGAGCATGAGCTTGGAGCCATGGATATTGGGCTTTGCTGTCGATGTTGATTGGTCACCGGGCTTAACCCATGCTTTTTTACGCTTGGGATTTTCGTAGCGTATCCACTTTTCATCTCCATTAACAATTCGATGCAGAAAACCTCTTCTTTTTTGACGCTGAAGTAGCAGTTCACAGGTAAAAATCGTCTTTCGATGTCCCCCGGCTTCAACTCTACGGCACCCAATTTCCTTGCTTTTGAACCATTCCAAGTTGTTTCAAGCGATAAGAAATTGTTGATCGATCAACTCCCAACAATTCTGCAAGTTCATCTTGTGTCTGACATGGATCTTCATCGAGATATTGCTCCAAATCTACATCTTCGAACTTTTTCGGTGCACCGGAACGCTCTTCGTCTTCGAGGTCATTTTCGCCATTTTTGAAGCGTTGGAACCACTTTCTGCATGTTGATTCTTGTAGAGCATAGTCACCGTAAGTTTCCCACAAGAATTCGATGAGCTTCGGCAGCACTCTTCTTTTGATGAAAAATAATGTAAAAGAATTCCCCGCAAAAACACATTTGACGGCACAAAATTCTCCATCTTTAAAATTTCGCACAGGTTCACCTTCCTACTTCAGTGGTTCAATATAAACTAATGTTTGTAGTCTATGGTTTCAGCTTTCAGGTAAAATTTATTTCGCCAAAATTGGTTGAGTGTGTGAGAAGATACAATACTTAGAAAAAAAAACGCTACGAACTTTTTCACGCTCCTTATATTACAAGTAGGTAAGTATAATAACCTGATGAGAACATCAAATTTCAATTTTTTTCAGGCGAATTTTTTTCACAAATAAAAACAACAAACATGTTTACCTACTTTCTGAATTATTTTCTTACCTGAGCCTTGATTGTATGTGAAAATAAACAGTAGGTTTTGTTTGGAATCAGCTGATCGATTGGCACTTGCTTCACTCCGAAGATAACACTAGCCTCGGAAATATCTTCTTGTATAACAGCTCCCGCTTTAAGATAGTTCTGCATAGGATAAGCTCTGTTGTTACTTGGCTGAACAATAACTTTCACTCCTTGCTTCACCAATTTTCTCACATGATTTGGAGCAAAAGGGGCCCTCCTTTCCAAACACTTTGGTCTTCCCTTCTTATTGCCATTACCTTTTTTGTTGCCTTTAAGAGAATATTGTTAAAACCATGGTAATTCAATTAGGAAAAGCACGATTGAGAAGTGCTTGATATATCCGGCGTACGGTCGACCTTAAACTTGAAAACTTCTGAAGTTGAAGTTGAAATTTTCAAGGTAGGTTTGAGTTATGAGTAGAAAAGTTAAATTCATAAATTAATAGAATAAAAGAAATAGCTTTCAAGATACACACTACTGGAAAAAATTAAAGGATCAAAAAAAATTCGAATTTTTGCTGCCATTTTCAACATGCCGTAACTTTGAGAGGAATGGTCGTACAAGGAATAAAAAAAATGAAATTGTAGCTCCAAGTGTCTAGTTTTTGGATTAGAACTTCAAAAATTTTAAGTTTCAGTGGTTTTCGAGTAATGATAGAAAAATCAGCAACAAAAAAATTCTCAAAATTTTACCACAATTTTTTTTTCTTGTCTACGAGCGTGGAAATTTTATTTTTGCATAATCGTTATAATGATGGGATTCTTTGTTAATTCAGCTTCAATTTATTTTTTCATTGACCTCAATACGTACACTTCTCGCCGAGATATCGGTCTTCAAATGGAAAAGGATCCATTTTTTGTCTTTGATTATCGATTTCTCAGCAATCAATGATCGCACAGAAAATTGAAGGAAAGTTTCCAGACCTTAAATGAACTCCTATTAATGAACAAACATTGCTTATTCATAGAATTTTTTTTTCTTCATGTCGCATCAATATAAAAATTTAACAAAAAAGGGCTTTTGGTGGTTTCTTGGAAAGTCTACCGCTGGATCGAAAATGTTGAGGAAACGAATAATGTTAAGTGTGACTTTCACAGTTCAATATGTTGATAAAAACCTTACGAAGGGTCGCTCTGAGAAGCTCATAATCTTCAAAAAAGGCAAAAAAGAATTTTCTCGAGCTTTTTCCACAATTTAATTGCAGATAGTACATAAATTTCCAAAAAAGAAAAATAAAATAAACTAACAAATCGAATTTTATTAATTTAATAACGGATAAAAAATGGATCCTTTTCCATTTGAAGACCGATATGTCGGCGAGAAGTAGACATATTGAGGTCAATAAAAAATAAATTAAAGCTGAATTAACAAAGTATCTTATCATTATAACGATTATGCAAAAATAAAATTTCCACGCTCGTAGACAAGAAAAAAAAGTGGTAAAATTTTGAGAATTTTTTTGTGGCTGATTTTTCTATCATTACTCGAAAACCGCTGAAACTTAAAATTTTTGAAGCTCTAATCCAAAAACTAAACAATTGGAGCTATAATTTCCTTTTTTTAAATTTCTTGTACGATCATTCCTCTCAAAGTTACGGCATGTTGAAAATTGCCGAAAAATTTTGAATTTTTTTTTGATCCTTTAATTTTTTCCAGTAGTGTATGATACCTACTTGTTCCAAATTTGTATGCATTTTTGAAAGATCTTTGTTGCACCCTGTGCCATCCCCATCAACTCTCAAAATTTTTTGAATAGGGATAGTGGGTCATGTGGTACTTCTTTTGGCGAGGACTTTGTATTTTCTTTACAGACGTGTAAATCAAGAATTTTTTTTAATGAGTTAGTTCAAAGAGGTTTTCAGTATCTACACTTTGCCAGGACTCATTTACGTTGATACGATGGTACCTACCTTATGAAATTTGTTACCGAATGAAAGTAGTCCATTACAACTTTCAACACCTTCGAGTGAAAAATAAGAATGTGTGAAACACTGCGCTGTCAATATTTCTTTGAATTGAAACATTTTATCGGAAAGTTTCAACTTCAGTAGAAACGTACCTTAACAAACCTACCTACTCAAGATCATAACTGAAGCGCAGTGTTCCACACATTCTAATTTTTCACGTGAGGGGGTTGAAAGTTGTACCGGGTTTTTCACTATAATTTGACCCCCCCCCTTCAACTTTGTTACTGGAGAGGATACAAAAAAATGTTTTGTGTAAAAGTTTCACGAAACAAATTGAGGTTTTTTGATATTAGTCCAGAAACTGAAATATATACAGGGTGACCAACATATTGATGGCAACTTCATTTTTTCAAATGGAACACCCCGTATATTTTTCCATATTTGGTTAGCTTTTTTTCCCCTGATTTCGAATATGTAACATATGTTGGTCTATCTTTCTTATTCTGAGCACCACAGAGTTTCAAATTTTAAGAACCATCTGGCATAGCGTTTTGGAAGTTCGTGAACATTCAAGTGGCCAATTTGATCTTTGGATTGGTAATGGCGCACCCATTTTATGGCCACCAAATAGTCCCGATTTAACACCGTTGGACACGTTTTTATAGCCGTTCCTAAAGGAAAGAATATACTTCAGCAATAATGATAATCAATGAAAGCGGAGAATAATATTAATGATATAAAATCAACCAATATTGAACCCATAATTCGAAACTAATCCCGTCAACGCACAAAGAATAATCATAATATTGTAATGATTAAAACAAATTTTGAAGCTTTAATTTCTAACTTGAATCAGAGCCATAATTATGCTATCAAAAATAGTCTGAACAACTTAAGACAACTATATGTATGAATTCTAAGTGTATTGAATGAAGGTGGCCATTTTGAGCAATTTCTTTAGTTGATGTTATTCTTACCATACTACCATAGTTTATCATTTTTCATTGGTTAAGTAATTGTTAATTATTCATTTTAAAATAATATTTGAGTAGATTGTTTGGATTTAAAGAATTTCGTAGGTATTTCACATATTCTTTCATTCGGTGTCATCATTTTAAAACTTTGAAACACTGAAATTGAAGAGACACATCCACATACGCATTCATATTCGAGATCAGGAGGAAATAGTCTATCAAAAAAAGAAAGAATATACAGGACAGGGTGTCCCATTTGAAAAAAATATAGTTGCATTTAATGTCTTTCACCCGTGTATATCTTCCCATTGCTGTTATTATAACTCCAAAAATGAGCATTTTCAGTAAACGAACTCTGTCAATTGTAAAATGATCACAGATCTTGCCAGGTGGTTCTTAAAATTTGAAACTTTGTGGTTCTCAGAATAAAAGAGATAGACCAACATATGTTACATATTCGAAATCAGGGAAAAAAGAGCTAGCCACGCATGGAAAAATATACAGGATGTTCCATTTGAAAACATTAAGTTGCCATCATTTCAGTTTCAGGACTCACATCAAAAAACCTCAGTTGATTTCGTGAAACTTTTATACGAAACATTTTTTTGTATCTCCTTTAGTAACAAAGTTAAAGGGGGGGTCAAATTATAGTGAAAAACTCGGTACATGCAAAATTTCATCAAGATATAGATATTGATTATCGAAAACCACCTTCAAGACAAAAAATTGAGACATTCAGTTCCTTATTCGTTTTCATGAAGTTTTCATTTTGAAACGGACCAAAAGTCGGCCCCTCAGATTTTGAGATACAACCAGAAAACACACTGTATATTATATTGGGATCAAACCAATATTAGACAGATATTTCTGAAAAGTCCATAATTTTTCTATCATTGAAGGCATTCCTTATTGCTTTGCTAATTCCATTCAAAAAACGTGATGAGTGAAGGTTTATCAGGGTGTAAAAAATTCTACTCACATAATTTCTCTTGAAAAGTGCATTTTTCAAATGTTGCGAAACCTTCAACATATTTCCACTCATTCTGGCTCCTCCAACCCCAGATTTCACTTTTAATGAAATGTTTTATATGAAGTTCTGGTAAGAAATAAACTGTTTATCGGTTTGACTAATGTTATCTCTGACCTCTGAACTATTCGATGATTGTTCCTTTCGAAATATTATTTGCTTTTTATGAGTATTTGATGTTTCCATTTAGTTTCGAAACTGTTCATTACTGATAGCATTTCAACTTTTGTGTGCATTAGCTAATGTTGTTTTAGCATTTTGCCAAAACATCTGTGAATCTCGAATTTTGAACCAAAAATGTTCGTTTACAGAGCACATTATACATCTCAAGTCGAGATTTTCGGAGCTTTTACAAGCTTGTTTCTAGAGAACAGTAGGGTAAAAGTTATAGTGATTGACACCTTAAGGGCATGAATCAAGGGCGTAGCCAGAGGGGGGGTTTTGGGGGTTCAAAAAAAAAAACCTTAGAAAGCACCAATAGTTTATTACATCGGTATACATACAGGGTGTTTCATCATAAACTGGACAAACATATATTTTCGTGTAGACAACATCGAGAGAATCATTTTTGCTTTTTACAATATATCCCGTTTTCGAAGCATAAGCGAGATACAGGGTGTCAAACGTCATTTTTGAGCAAGATTCTTATGAGTGTGGTCAGTTATGTATAACACTTGTTGTAACGGTTTTTGATCAAATCTCAGTATTTTTGGGTCCTCTATTCAGAAAAGTTGACGAACACCGAAAAAAAATTTACAAAATGGCGGAAGACCTGCAATGTTCCAAATTTTTTTTGCGGTTGTCAAATTGACTTTTGTTTTCTGAATGAACACAATTTTCTAAGAATTTCTGTGAAAAATTTTTTTCAAAAATCGAACACAAATTATTTTTCACATGTCTACAGCGATGAAAAAATTTCACTCGAAATGGATGAATTTTGTACAATTGTACTTCTTGAATTATCAATCACGAATATGAAAACAAAATTGTAAAATATCGAACGGTTTCGTTACTACAGTCATTCAAATGTTTCGTTTAGACCTATGAAATAATGAAAAAAAATGTTTTGGGGTCTAGCATCGAAATAATTGAATTATTAACATGTCCAAACATTCTAGATGAATTTATACAAAAAAAAATCAGTGAAACTCAGTTGGGACTCGAACCGACGTAGTTATTAAATAGGGAAATGGCACTGTTCTAAGGATATTAATATTCGTTGCCAGGCAACGGTGGTTCGTAGTTCATAGAGTTGACTACTGGCTAAATTATATTCACTGAAATTCAAATACCAGTCCAATTCTATGAACTACGAACTACCGTTGCCTGGCAACGAATATTAATATCCTTAGAACAGTGCCATTTCCCTATTTAATAACTACGTCGGTTCGAGTCTCAACTAAGTTTCACTGATTTTTTTTGTATAAATTCATCTAGAATTAATAAGACGTTTTCAAAAAGGTTTTTTAGTATGTGCACTTTGTCACGGTTCATTCACTTTGAGACGATGGTACCTCATGAAATTTGTCACCAAATGAAAGTCGACCATTACAGTTTATGTTCATGCACAACTTTCAACCCCTTTCAACCCCCTCACGTGAAAAATTAGAATGTTGGTAATTTAAAAAAAATCTACACGTCTGTTAAAAAGATACAGAAACCTTACCAAAAAAGTACCACAGGACCCACTTTCCCCATTCAGAAAATTCATAAGTTTGATGGTGATGGGGCACAGGCTGAAAACAAAAATCCTTAAAAAATGCATGGAAATTTCATCAAAGTGAAACAAAAATTGACCTATTTCAGGATCATGCTGCCAAATATTCTGACTAGCCTGTATATTATCATAAGGGTGTTCAAGAGAGTCTCTGGAGAGATAAAATAAAACTGAAAAATAATTGGGGTTTGTTTAATAAAACAATGTCCTAATGTCATCAACATGAAGTCCGTTGATGGAAAAAAATTTACACATATTTCAGGATTTTGCCGAAAAATTTCATACGAATATATGTTTTTGGAGCTGATACATCCAATCAATTTATTTCAATCCCTGACTCTTATAGATGGCTCTACTTACACGGTTCGTACCAAGTAGTACTTTCATCTTTTTGTAAGTGTCTCTAGCCTATAAATTAAACTCTGCATCGAAAAATGGTAAAAACGTCTTGTATTTCATCGTGTAGAATTAATTATCCGTCTAAAAAAATTAAGGATATTTCAATTGTTTCCGTTTTCCGAAATATGAACAGCTTTTATAGATGAGCACCATATCTCCAAATTTCATTCCAACAATAGAAACATTTCGATTCCAACGAAATAATTGAGTTCGATAAACATTTACAAGCAGAGGGAACAATTAAATTAACTACTTCCTTTGTGATACCCATAATTGGAATAACTGACCCATTAAATTTTATTATCGTTCATACTTATGTGCTCTATTCTGAAATATATTTTGAAAGACAACGAACTTTTTTTATGAGTTCCGAACAAAAATCAATTTTATGTGAAGCATTGGACTCTTATTACCTATTCGAATTCACAGAAAACTTTACTCGTGGTTTGAATTCTAAGTTCATTCTGAATTAGGTACGTGATGAATACGACAAATAATAATCACAAAGAAGTAGGGAATAATCTGAGATATTTTATTTGAGTTAGCTTCATTTTGGGAGTTGTATTTGAGTTCAAGTTTTTTGGCGAGAGACATTTCCCAACAGTTTTTGCTGGACCATAAATTGATTAAACCATCAACCAATTCGCTAAAGTTAATTTTTTTCATTTATATTCAATCTATTGATTGCAGATTGAGTAGGGCATACCGCATACTTCTACCCTTTCTTCAGATATTGAAAGGTCGTGCCTGAGTTGAGTGCAATTTTTTATGGTCATTTCTTTGTTCTTTGTACCAATGAAACATAAAAAATTGCACTGGGGCAATTCTGGTGCGCACCAGTTTTCCCACTGGAAAACTCTATAAGTTCAAATTTGATTTCTTCTTCTTCTTCTTCTCTGTGCGGTGCCTTACCGGCCGAACTGAGGCCTAGTGGCCCATTGTTCACCCGCATCGTTCTATAGAGACTCAGCTCCTCAGACACGAAGACAGAAAATTTGATTTCTTGCTTTGCCAATATGAGCAAGAGTGCCGAAACTTCTGAGCATAGACTAACTAAACGGAGAATAGATGAGACACTAGTAGAACAAGCTTCAGCGCCATCTGTTTTTGTACAACATTACTAATTCGTGAAAAAACCTCAATTGAAAAAGGAATCTGTATCGTAAAGCTGCCGCAAAAAGAATTCTGTAGTGCACATTTTGAATAGGTAGGTACTCCCATATAGGCAAAAAGTTTTTTGAAATTCAATTTCCAAAAGGATATCAGAAATGGATTCGTGCAAGTTATCGATGAGTGAGGAAATTTATTCTCATGAAAATAACACCTGCAACGAACTTTCATCTGATTTTCTTTTGGAATCGAGAAATGGGGATCAATAATCAAATTCTGGATATAATAAACTGTATTAACTGAAATAGGTATCACCAATTGAAAATACAGATTATTTCATAAATATCTAATCAATAAACTAATAATTGCATTGAAAACATTTTCAAAAACAACAATAATGAATTCAACAATAGAAAATATGAGTATTTACCTACTAAACTTATTCAATACATGAAAAACTTTTTTGAAAACTACGAGTATCTTAGTTCTTAAAGGTAACAGAATATACATATATATTTTATAATTACCTTCTTGCATCTCGATTTTCACATCCAATAACACAGCACGTCTTCACTCTTGCAGGCATATCGAAATTTATTATATTTCAAAAAAACGTGTCAAACCACTCCTTGTGTCAGTTGACAATTCAAAGGTTTTTTGATAATAATGATTTTACATACTTACTATTTTCTCGATAGGATTTCCATGAATGCAACGACATCTAACTCTCAAATTGAAAATAATTTTTTCGTGTATTAGTCTCCTCCTCCGACAGATGGCGCGGAATATACGAGTGGCTCATCTAATTTTTAGTTTGTCTATGCTTCTGAGTTTATGTTAGGGCTTTTCGAAAATTTTTAGTTAATTGGTGCTATTAAGCTTGGTAATTGTAATTTTTGGGATACTTTTCCTTCACTATTTTTTTGTTCAATTGCTGAATGTTATTGTGTATTCCTTAAAAACCTCAGACAAAAATTGTAGATCATAAAATTATCTATAAAAAATGTATCAATACTTTTTTCTTACGAGCCACCGTTTCTGAGATATAACGATTCAAAAAGTAATAAGAGTCGTTACCGTCATAATATGCAGTGCATACGTTTCCACGCCACCTCTATGAGGTAGTGTACTTAGCGCGTAGTTATAACTTTTTGAATCGTTATATCTCAGAAACGGTGGCTCGTAAAAAAAAGTATTTATACATTTTTTATAGATAATTTTATGATCTACAATTTTTGTCTGAGGTACTTTCATGATAAAACTTACCGTTTTGCTGAACATCGCGAAAAACTCATTTTTTTGACATTTGACCTCGAATAAAATTTTTTCCTCACAGGGGAATGATGAGGAACTTTTAGACATTGTTTATAATTATGTTTTGAACAACTTCACAGAAATTCAGCTTGTTGGAACTTTATGTAACTTCACTCTCATTTTTTGGTCTAAATAGACCGGACTATTTGACACCTTCATGAACTAGCAATCCAAATCCACAGAATAGAGCTTTTCTGTTTCAAAGCCTCATTTTTAATAAACTAAAAATGACCGAATATGCTCTATAGAGTCATTCATTTTTTTGGTTTCCGGCACTGTACATAAGAAGTTTCTCTTTGTTAATTATAGTTCTTCATAAGTGATTAGTTAAAGGAATCTTTCATTATGCAAGGTTATTATTTTTTCAGATTTTTCTGGAATAAAATATCAATGAGCCCATAACTTCAATTTAATCAATCTAAAAACCATATAAATCAAAATTGAACAATGATTTGATCTTAAAAAATATTGCTTTAAATGTATAATTTCTTTTCACTCTTCTGATATTACACATAACCATGTCAAATTCTATCGATAATAATAATCACACTAAAATACTTTTTCCACTGTATTCACTGAAAACCATTCATATGATCAGAGACCCAGTCGGTAGAGCGATTTTTTGGTCTGAATGAACGAATTTTCATAACCCAATACATAGTAGCTCTGTTCATCATACAATTGACTTCTATGAAAAATCGTAACTCAGAACGATTCCACTAAAAAATTACTGATAAAAAGGTCCTGCCAACTGGGGTTAATGGGATTTCGGAGTATTTTAAAACTCCTCAAGAAAATTCAACAATAAATCTCCAACACTGAAGCAAAATTAAAAGTCAATAGAGTCCGGGGTAAAGTAATTTACGCAATTACCGTGTCACTATCACTAGAAGGCAACGAATAGGGTTTCTGTTTACGCTGGCGTCTACGTTCCCTTTTCTCGCCCATCACGAGGCGCAACTGTTCCAGTTTTCCTCTCGTCCGGGAATTCTGGTCCTCGTTTGCAGGTTGCAAACTAGACACTGAAGGTTCTTCGAAATTGTTGTTAGTATCGTTGGTAGACGTGGATGCCTCATCACATCCACCCCGCCTCGATATTCGTCTGAATTCAGGTACTGAACACAGGAGATCATTAAGGATGTGAACTATTGTTGCTACGTCTCGACGGGGCCTTCCTTTGGTGTCTTGCAAGGCTGGATTTAGTGCACCGCTGAATGTGCCGGAATACACGCTTTCTCTACGTCCTGAAACTAATTGTATGGATTAGAATTAAATCTTTCAAACAACTTTCATCATCAAGCATATAGAGAATACAGTAGAATCCGTTTATTATGACGCCGGCTATAGTGACCAACCGCTTAATATGACGCAATTGCAGTGTTAAGTTTAGTTTTCATATAAAACTCCTTGTAACATTGTTCGGATTTAATGACTTCGCCTATAATGACATGTCGGTTTTTATGACCTAATTCGAAGAACTTTTTTCGGTTATAGTGACGGCTCGATCGTTTTCGCTAACCAATCCATCCCTTTTCATAGGACGTTGGATACGTGATATACCTAGGTACGCGTACCGACATGTTCGTTTATATTTTTCAGTCTAGTTGATACCGTTGATAGTGTTGCCGAAATGACATCGCAACGTCGTAAAGCATTCACTATTGAGGAGAAAGGTGCAATTTCAGCCAAACTAGAAAATGGAGAATCCAACTCAGCTCTCGCAAAAGAATTTGGTCACGGTCACTCGACAATTTCAATGGTTTTAAAAAACAAGGATCGAATTAAGGAATCATTCAATTCAAATGTTTTAAAACCAAAAAAGCTTCGGAAATCACAACCTGATAACATTGATCAAACGTTATTGCAATGGTTCAAAATCACAAGAGACAAAGAAATACCTATCAGCGGCCCTATGCTACAAGAAAAGGCCAATAATTTCGCCTCTGGTTTTGGCAACCCAAACTTTAATTGCTCTGCTAGCTGGATTAGTCAATTCAAACCTCCTAGAAAAAATACCATCTATTTTGCTGAAACTCTGCTTTATATGACGTCCGGTTAATATGACGTCTTTTCAATTTCCCGTCAATGTCATTATAAACGGATTTCACTGTATATGCTAAGGCGTTACGCATTTGTTCAGACGAGATGTGTTGTTATTGGTTTCTCAGAATGGAGGATAGTAATTGCAATGGATTGTTTTCGGTAACCGCCCGAGGGCTACCCATTTCCTGGGCGCTTTCTCTTTGAGGAAAAAGCATTTCCCGGACTAGTCCGAAGGTACGTATTTCCCACCCGAAGTTGCCTAAGATTATCTTTGCTTCAATTCGAAACTTATGGTGGTATTCTACTTTCATCTGTAGGCCAATCTGTAACTCTTCATAAGCTTGCAGGAAAATTGCAATTCTGTATCTCTTCAAGGGGTCTGTAGCTTACAGAAATCGTTAAATATTTACGAATACTCGATGAGTGATCGAAAGCATTATTGAATGACAATTGTGAGGTTACGTTGAATGGTTTGTTCATTTTAGGACCATATAAAACATTGTTCAATAATATACATGACCTGAAAATAATTTTTTTTAATGAAGGAACTTCACGAAAATTGGACGGAAAAGGTTGCGTGATCAAATGAATCCATTTGAAATGCCGGATCCCCAGAAAATGGTCCGATTGAAGAAATGCCGAATGCCCAGTTTGTGAACATGTTCAGATTGAAGAACCAGTGCCTATAAACTTAATGAATGCTCTACACCTACAGTTATTTTAAGCAAGATTTTTTTTCTTTCCAGTTTGCAAATTATCAGATGAAAGAAAGAAACGCAAACTACATTCAGATAAATGTATTGTCAAATTCAAATCAAAACCATTTACTCATAATACATAAAGTTCCATGATCAAATCTTACAATTGAAGGTTATGTTCTTCAATGAGTAGTTCAAAAGTGACACTGTAAATGAGGAAGTTACCGGAACCATTCCAGAATTGCATGATTTATGAATCTGTAAGTCGGCCAGTTATAGATCAATCGTACGCTACAATTACTGCGTTCGGCAATTACATCGGACGTGTCGGATTGCTCGGAATCGTTCGGTAATTGCGTCTGGATGTAGGGGAGGTAAATCTGTTTCGTTCGGTAATTGACATCTGGACCGTCCGGATGAAATCTTTTTGCTCGGCCTCGAGAGACGGAGGAGAAAGATTAATCTGTTAATGTGAGGTTAGGTGTTACTTGTGTTATAAACAACAACAACAACAAGATAATCTACCTATTTGTACCTAGTTTTGATTTGTTCGCTACGGATTCTAACTATTGGATTGCTGTATGTTCTGTATTTATTGCTGGCCGATTTTGAAATGGATTTGCGAGAAGAAGAGCAACAAAAAATATACAAAATCTGCGTAAGTGAGGATGAATTTACTCGATTTAGTAGACAAAGGAAATAAGTGTATAGATAATAGATAATCTTGAAGAAGTGATGTAATTTTTATATTGTTTTGAAATACATATGTATTGAGAAAGTTGTAGTTCCTATGTAAGATGAGAACGAAATTGCAATAAAAATAACTTATTATGCTAGAAGTATGTTTTATTATGTTCTGTTATTAATGTTATCCCTGGATCTTCTTGAAATCCTGACATTTCTATCAAATTCAATTCACAAACTGTGAATTTCTCTCTTTCGAAAATCGAAATAATTTTATTTTCACAACAGATCTGGAATTCGAATTTGATAGCACAATAATTATAGATAAATACATTAAATATCAATAACTAACATCTGCAAAATGATTTTTTCATTTCAAACCGTCCAGGAAAAGCTTGGAAAATGGGGTTTGTAGTTGTAAACAAATACCAAAACAATCCTAAGACGTCGATTTGTCAATTGTCAATCTTTTAGCTCTAGATCGTTCGACAATTCCAGATTTGTCAGACATATCTGTAGTCACGTGACAAAAAATCTGTCCGATCTGGGATGTAATTGCCGAACGCCTCTAGTTACAGATGAAAAGCAGAATACCACCATTAGTCATTTGTCCAAACTATGTTTCCTCATGAGCAAGCGCGTAATACGTAGATACGAGTAATTGTTGAAATTTAATAAATGAGCAAATAGTGTTGGTACTAACCTCTATCCCTGCCAGAGGAAAATACATCAGTCGACAGTTTTCGTAAGGTGTGTTGCAGATTTCTGGAGGCTTGAAGAAGACTTGGAGGATTAGGTGGTGGTGGAGTACCAGGAGTAGATGGTGGTTTCGCTCCTGAAACTATTAAATGCAATTAAATTGATGGGGTTTCTTCTTGTGTAAAGTTAGTTAGTTCTCATAATGATCATATGAATATCATCAAATAATAACGATTATTGTAACGGAAATAAATGATTAAATAGTATATGTACAAATAAGCTTCGAAAGTTTCCCTGAGAATAGTATATTATGCAACGAGCGTATAATGATAGCTATATTATTCACCGAGAGAATAACAGCCATTATACGCGAGTAGCATACTATACTTATACACGACTACTGAATATAATTCTTGAAGAATTGACATTTGGCAAACCGCGACGAAACCTCTCTATTACAAGTGTGGAAAAGGTCAAGTAGACACATGAAAATTTTTGCAGAACTTGTCATTGTATATTTTATGATAGAAGTGGGTTTGGCCCTCAATTGACAATATTTGTTGGTGGAATACTTTAAATACTGAAAGAATGTCAATTTAAAGAATACAATATCAAAGCTGAATCTGAATAGAATAACTCATTATTCACTTGTGATTAATGAGTATTATTATTTTGATTTTTTCCCTAATGTATGTATGCATTCGAAGGAAATAAAGGTTATTATTATTATTATGGCCGAGAAAACAAACCTATATTGGATGGATTATTCAATAGTCATGGATACATATATTTATTTCATATAACCACATGGAAATTTCACATGAGACATAAGTTAATCATTCAACTTCAAATTCATTCAAAGAAGAATCGATAAGATAACGAAAAAATCATGGAAAATAAGATGTAAAATTACGTCTTCAGTTTCAATCTCAATTCATCTAAACAAATTTAGAAGTTCATTCCATTTAATTTATCTGTGTGTACTTTTTATCTTACAGCCCATTGTTACAAGATTTTCATCATTATTCCGAAAATGAAGTTTGATATTTAGGAAGAAATCTCTAAAGGCGTTTTCGGATACTTACTCAGGTTATATCGATCCCTAACCTTCGCTTTCATTTACCTAACCCGAACATCCAACCCGTGTTCGGAAAGTACAGTGCTATTAACTCGATCACTGACCCAGGTTGATCTATCGTAACTCTACACGAGAGCAGGTCGTAGAGTCACCGCATGCGCACTTAACACAGGTACTTAAATAACATTGAACATGCGAGGGCCCACCAGAAATTATGAGAAAGATTTTACAGAGCCAATAAATCCAAGCAAAGCTAGAGTAACCAGTAAATAAACTGGAATCGAAAAAATAATTTCTCTACTTCTTCAACATATAGTCCGTTCACGAAAGGTTGAGCCGTCGGTTGGCCATGGAAATTTGACATATTCCACTATGTATATTAAAATTTTAGGTTATGTTGTTTATTTTCTTGTCATATTGATACGCCATGTTGTCAATATTGTATAGAGTTCTCTGATAACTCGCAAACTCGTCGAACGAGGCCGGGTACATTTGGCAACGTTGACTTTATTTTACGATATAACAGCAAATACTGCCAACTTCAGATAAATAAACAAACGCCTACTATGCGCTCAAACTTTCGTGAACGGACTATAGGTATAGGTTTTTTTCACTATAATTTGACCCCCCCTTTAACTTTGTTTACTAAAGGAGATATAAAAAAATGTTTTATACAAAAGTTTCGCGAAATCAACTGAGGTTTTTAAATATGACTTTACAAACTGAAATATATACGGGGTGGCCAACATATTGATGGCAACTTTATTTTTTCGAATTAAACACCCTGTATATTTTTCCATATTTGACTAGCTCTTTCACCCCTTATTTGGCCATTTGGCATAGCGTTTTGGAAGTTCGTGAACTTTCAAGTGGCCAATTTGATCTTTGGATTGGTGTAATGGCGCACCCATTTCATGGCCACCAAATAGTCCCTATTTAATACCGGACACGTTTTTATGGCCGTTCCTGAAGAAAAAAATTCACTTCAGCAATAATGATAATATTGTAATGATTTAAAACAAAATTGAAGCTTTAATCTGTGATCTGAATTAGAGCCATAATAATGCTATCAAAAATAAAGCAAGTCTAAACAATTTAATTTTGAGCAATTTCTTTAGTTGATGTTATTCATACCATACTACCATAGTTTATAATTTTTTATTGGTTAAGTAATTGTTAAATATTCATTTCAAAATAATACTTTCAAGTAGATTGTTTGAATATTAAGAATTCTGTAGGTAATTCACATTTAAATTTTAATCGGTGTCATCATTTCAAAACTTTGAAACTCTGAAAATTGAAGAGACACCCACATACGCATATATATAGGCTACGTGCAGTTCTGACAGTTGTCTATGGTCCAGGCGAGATTGGAGGACCAACATTAACCTACAATATTGAACTGATTATTGCAATCTGAGGGCGATTAATTGAGGAATTTTGTGGTTTTTCGATACTTGGAACTTATTATTCATTAAATTATACTAATAAATATATTTTCACCTTAATTCTCTTGAAAAGCTGATCAAAATATCTGTTAAATATGCAATATTTCTGTGTCATAGTGGGCTGTGACACCAAAGAAGGAACTAAAAACTTACAAATTCTAGTTTCTTCAGGTGAATTAAAATATGGAATTTAAATCACAATAATGAAGAATATCACTGATACGAATTTATGCAAGAGTTTTGGTATTTTCATTTCAATACTGTATAATTGTTAGATGAACTCGACTTATTCATGTTGAAAGTGAGTAAATAATGGACTGTTATTGGATATGAAAAGAAAATCAGCCTTTTTGACGCTCGTTATGAAGACTTTGAGTCATAAAGTATAAAACATGAAAAATGTAATGAAGAGAAATCAGGAATGAAGACATCGGATAAAGCAAATTCTTTGAAGTAGGTAGGTACTTACCTTAGACAAAGGTCTAAGGTACTTACTGTAATGCTTTCAATTTAAGGACTCAAAGTGTTCTTAACGAGACTTAAAAACAGAATATTTCCAATAGTTGGCGATGTTGTTACAAACTTTACATACATTAAATATTCAACGTTCCAAAAACCAATAACAATCGTTATCTCATGTTCAATATGAATAAGTCAAATTCAACTTCACAATTTTAAAGTATTGAAATGAAAGTATCGAAACTACTGCATAAATTCGTGTCAGTTATATTCTTCATTGATGTAATCCAATTAATTCAATATAAAACATGAACGTAGGTACCTACTTGCAAGTACTTGCTTCATCCGATGTCTCATTCCTAATTTCCTTCCATTAAAATTGTCATGTTTTTTATTCCATAGCTTAAAGTCTTCATAAGAAGCCTTAAAGAAATGTTTTCTTTTCAAATCCAATAACAGTCTAATTTATTATCTCACTTTCAACATGAAATGTCGAGTTCATCTAAACAATTATACAGTATTGAAATGAAAATACAAAAACTACTGCATAAAATCGTATCAGTGATATTATTCATTGTTGTAATTTAAATTCCATATTTTAATTTACCTGAAGAAAATAAAATTTGTAGAATATTTAGTTTCTTCCTTGCTGTCACAGCCCACTAGAATACAAAAGGAGAGCATATTTAACTGATATTTTGAATATTTGATTAGCATTTGACGAGAATTTGGGTGAAATTATATTCATTAGTTTAATTTAATATGAATAAATGTTCAAAGTGCCGAGAAACCACAAATTTTCTCGATAAATCGCTCTCATATTACAATAATCAGTTCATTTCAGGTTAATGTTGGTCCTCTGGTCACGTCCAGCTGTCAGAACTGCTCGTAACCTATTGGTAATAAATAATATATACCACTTCAAAATATCATCTGAAAAATCTGTCTCCTACATACTGAAGTTATTTTTTCAATATATTTTATTAAAGCATTCATTCATCAAGAATTCACTGTAAATCTTCAAGATAAGTATCAATGCACATGCCAGTTTTATTTCACAATATTGAAGCAATAGTGTATGCTACAAAAGGGTACTTATTGGGTAATATGTAGGTAAACCATTTTATAAGCAGTTTTCACGATGCACTCACTCAAATAAAAAATTTCAGAAACTCACCTGTACTGAGCTGCAGTTGAATAAGCATCATTTGATCTCCTAATCGCATGCTTAGGTTCAAGGGAGCTTTCCCACAGAGGAACTCATTTACCTGGGTATCATTTAGAGATTCTAAGGCTTGCATTATACCTATTTCAGGTCTCTGTGCCTAAACAAAAAATATTAGCAATGAAATAAAAGTTGAAAAGCTAAATAAAAAAAATAGGAAAACATGTGTTGATTTTTTTCCATTTCAAATCAAATAAAGATATGAATTTCAGTTTCAACAATTCATTCAGAAAAAACAAAATAAATTTGTAACAATTATCCAACTTAATATGGTATGAATACAAAGAACAATTAAAATCTAATAATCCAGAATAACTGATTGAATATTGACAAATGTTATGGTTGAATCTACAAGTTTCCAAGAGAACTATTTAATCAATATTCAAGACAGGAGTTCAATAATCATAAGGATTCTGAAGAGTTAAATTAGGACAAAGAATAATGGTGCAAAGTTGAATAATTTTAGGATATGAGAAGATATAGTGTTAAAAATAAACAAATAATAGTAATTTTAAAATATAAAGAACATACTATCAATCCTGTTTCAACATTAGGTAGTAAAGTTATTCTGGACCCGTCAGAAATTCCATTTTGAATCAAATTTCCATTTTGTAATTGTCTAAAAAGAAAACATATTAATAATCATGAATAACTGTATTATGAAATGCAAACCTACTTGTCTCTAAAGAGCAAAGATATCCTGTCTCTAGACACTTTTAACCTTTTAGACACTAATTTCTTGAAATTATCCACTGTTATGTCGTTTTCGACTGTGAGGTAGAAATCGCCCCCTGTGGTAGGATTTACATGTATAGATATTCGAGTATTTGGACCACACCCCTTATTTACAGAATTTGTAGTTGGTTGTGAGGTGTTTTCCATTCTTCAACTGCCCTTTTTGAGTCCCTTCGCACAAACACTAAACATTAAAGTACTTGAAATGAACCAACTTTCCATGCCCTACCCCCAATATTGTAAATTATCACTCGAGCTCACATCTCCTACGAATTGCGTAAATAAAAAACACAGCTTACGGAACAAAAGTGCTGAAAGCTGTCAATAAAGACCTGTTTGTGTTCAGAACATAGACTAATGAATTAAGCTAATCAAAATATCAAATGCTAATTTTGTAACAATAAAATTAAATATTTTTACTGATTGAAGGGATCAAATCAATCTTGAAAGAAAAGAAATCAACATTTTCAGATTGAAAAAATCAAGAATTTTGTAAGAAGAAAAACACTGCTTTTCAAAGCTACGGACTTCTATAATATGATCACAGAAGAAAAATTGACGTTTGAAAATTGAAATGGTCTCTTTTCCAGGTATGTATAAAAATGTCGTAAAACTGTTGAATAATTATTCGGATTTATAATGGCCAAAATGATTCTACTAATAAGTGCACAAATAAGATGTCTAAAACATCTTATGCACAAATAAGATAGGACGATTGTATCATGATTTTTCTTAAAGATATTTATGTTCTGTGTTCTAACCTATGAAATGAAATTCTTCATCTGACAATTGAAAATCAAAATAAAGTATTTTCGAATTCAGTGAATTTAAACTAATTTAAAGGAATCTAAACATGAGCACTACTACTATTACTAAAACTAAAGAAAAATTGAATCTCAAAAATAAAGAGGCAGAACTAGAAAAAATCACCAATTCCAAAAATTTAGATGAAGTGCTTGAAAATGTGAAAAAGCTAGACAATTCCTGTTCATTCTCCAAATGCAAAACAAGTATTGCAAATTTTGCTATCGACTGTAAATACTGTAAAGGCAGGTTCTGCCCTAGTCATAGCCTACCTGAAGTACATGGTTGTGGGGAAGCTGTACGTAAAGACGAGAGAGAAAAATTCAATCACCCTTATACAAAGCTTAATCAAGAAAATCATGAAAAGGCCCAGACTAAACTCAGCATGAAGTTGAAACAAATGCAGCTGGAAAGGAAAGCAAAGCAGGGAAGTTCTAGTAAAAGCAAGAAAAAGTGAAAGTCATTATATGAACTATTCGGTAAAATATATTTCACCACAAAAATATAATTTATATCTATCAATAATATATTCGTTCTACATTATCTGGGTATGTTTTCAGTGTCCTTTCAAGATAGAAATTGAAGAATTTTCTGAAGTAGATTCATCATTCCCTACATCAATTGTATCCCTATTCATGTCGATTCCAAGAATATCATCAATAAAAGTCTCATAATCGATATCCTGTGAAATGAATCATTATTCATTGTAAACTGAATTCTGTGTTCTCGTCCATGTTCAATATGAAAAATGAAGGTATCGTAGGGAAGTAGACAAATAAATAAGATCTCTTATAACTTTGTCGACGTTTCGGAACCGTTGGTTCCTTTCTCAAAACTGAAAACAATTTTATTCAAACAAATAATTACATTAAAGAATCTTATTGCTATTACCTCGTTACAATATTAAATCTCAAAAGATAATAAGAGATCTTATTTATTTGTCCACTTCCCTACAATACCTTCATTTTTCATTATTCATTGTTTACATAGAATGAGAGCTTACCTCTGGAATGAAATCGAAAAGATAATGACCCCCTTCTGAAGCCCCTTGTGCGCCTAATAAAATTTCCATGCATTTATTTATCTGGGATAAGGTGAAAGGTTCTCCTGAAATAAAGTGAATGTAGGTATATGAAAGAATGTGAAATATGACATCAGATAGTTTAAAACTTGAAGGATAATAGTCTCAGTGGTAGGTTGGCGGAATAATTCAATATTAGGCTGATGTATAAAAAAAATTAAGAAAAGTCCTGGGAAGATGCTTTTGAGCGCTTGTTCTTTGTTATAGCAAGAATGCTATTACCTCAAAATTTGTATGGGATTTGAGATTCATGCTAAGTATAATAATGCATGATCGGAATTATATTCTGGAAATTATTCGAGAAATGAAATATGTAAAATATCCATAATTTGAACAAATTGAATTCTTTTGTTCTGATGATGCGATCCTCTGAAGGCTTATTATGAGCAATTTTCAATGGCTATATTTTATGGAATAAGATTTGGCTGGTTAACATACTCAATCGCGTTATTTGGGTACCGATCTGACCCTCATAATTCCAAGTCTCTAGGACAATCCCTTCGAAAGTTATCGTGCTCACTCATATTTTATGTTCTGTGGTGCTCACGGACGGCCCCACAGATATTCGGGGAAAACGGTATAGCACTCGTTTAATCATTAAAAATTTTTGTTTTTTTTTTAATTTCTGCTCGCCTGATGTAAAGAAGATACATACCTTGCTAAAAAAGTACCACAAGACCCACTTTCCCTATTCAAAAAATTTAGAGGGTTGATTGGGATGACACACGGTGCAACAAAAATCCTTCAACAATTCATAAAAATTTCGTGAAAGTGAAACAAAAATTTACCTGTTTCAGGATTTTGTTGCCAAATATTTTTGTTCTGAGAAAATGAATTTGTTCCATGATTTTGACGAGCTCTGTATAATCATATTATATCAAATATGTGCCATATGAAAATTTATTTAAATAATGAATTTATACTAAATTTATAATGCAGTCGACGAAACCATTTTGCAATTAACTCGTTCATCAATCTATAGAAATAGAAATATAGAAATATATTTTACCATCAAAAGCTTACATGGTTTGTTAGCCCATTGTATAAAAAACAATTACAAGCATAAAAACAATTAACAAGTATAAAAACAATTATAAGTAAATGACAATTATAAGTATTAAACGTGACAACTATATCTTGTGCAAACACTCCTACACAACGTGAAGTACTCCTCCAGGCCATAGAGTGGATCGTTAATCAGGAAATCCTTCACCCTTTTCCTGAATCTTATGCCCTCCAGGTGTTTTAGGTGACCAGGGAGAGCATTATATAGCTTGGTTGCCATAAACAGTGGTGAGGACTGTGTTTTCTTCAGGCGATGTTTTGGTATCTCGTAGTCATCTTTTTTTCTTGTGAAGTGTTCATGAACAGTGGCTCGTGTAGCAAACTGGTGTCGCCTCTCATGAAAGTAAACCAGACAACTGTATACATAGTTTCCATACAAGGTGGGGATTCGGTATTTCCTGAAGAGGCTCCTGTAGGAGGTGGTCTGTGGTAGCCCTGCTATTACACGGAGCGCCTGTTTCTGCTTCTTAAAAACCTTATGTGCATCTGCAGATAAGCCCCACAATAAAATCCCATAGCTCATCAAGCTGCCAAAGTGCGCGTGGTAAGTGAGAAGCGCATATCGTTCACCTAGCAATTGAGCTACCCTTCTTACTGAGAATATTTGGGTTGACAGTCTCTTGCACAATTGCTCGACGTGCGCAGACCATGAAACAGCCGTATCCAAGGTAAAGCCCAGTAGAGCCAGGGTGTTTTTCTCTGAGATTTTGGTAGTTAACAGTATCTGCTGGGTTTTATCGGTATTTAGGGAAAGTGCATTCGCATCAAACCACTCTCTGGCACCTTCCATACTTCTCTCATCTTTGGCGCGGCCATCTTTTCCAATTTTATTCAGGAAACTAGTATCATCTGCAAGGATTCCAGTGCAGTCCGCCTCAATGTTGTCAAATAGATCATCCACATATAGAATGAATAATATAGGACCCAATATGGAACCCTGAGGTACTCCATTTCTCAATCTGAGCTTGGGGGAAAAGCTGTTTTTCCATTCCACAACTTGATGCCTGTTCTGCAAGTTAGATGACATAAGTTCCAGTACTGGCCCTCTTATACCATAGTATTCCAGCTTTTGCAGCAGTATCTGGTGGTCGACACTATCGAATGCCTTGCTAAGGTCTAGACATGTCAGGGAGGCATCCTCGAAATCGTCAAAAGCCTCAAACACCACTTCCATAATATCGACTAGAGCTGTTGTCGTCGATTTGCCTTGTCTGAAACCATGCTGTCCCTTGTTTAGGAGTTTTCTTCCTTCGATGTATGTCACTAGTCTGTTTTTAATTAGTGCTTCGAACACCTTCGATAAAGCTGGCAGGATAGAGATTGGCCTGTAGTTTGAACAGTTATTGGCGTTTCCTTTTTTGTAGATTGGCAGGACTCTCGCTAGTTTGAGCTCCTCTGGGAAATAACCCCCCTTGAAACGCTCATTTATGACGTAGCTGAGTGGCTCCGCCAGGTGGTCCACTGCTGCTTTCAACAGGGGCACACTGAATCCATATATATCCCGACTGTTAGAACCTTTTATCCTTGAAACCACTTCTTTTATTTCATGAGGAGACGTCGGACTCAGAAACATAAACTCACAGTGTTTTATGTTCTTTTGTTTTAGAAATCTAGGATAAAGGTCCTGTTCCAAGTTTGTACGGTTTCCTCTTCCAATGCTAGTGAAGTATTCGTTCATCATTGTCGCTGTTAGATTGCTATCAACTTGTTTTTTGCCTGTCTTAATTTTTGAATTTATGACCTTCCACAAAGCAGCACTCTTGTTTTCAGCTTGTTCCACCAGTTCCATATCTTGTATACGTGTTAACTGGGTAATTTGTTCTCTGTATGTTCGTTTAAGCTTATGGTATAGTTTTCGGGCCTCTTCAGTCTTCGCAGTTTGGAATATTGTGTGAGCTGCATCTAGTTGGTTCTTTAATCTTGTGAGCTCAACACTTTCCACCTTTTTTTTGTTTGAGTGCTTTCTTTGATGATCTTCTCTGGAAAGCATTCGTCAAAGATCTCCATGAGTGAACGGTGAAATTTCTCATAGAGCAATTTGGGACTATCCACTTCCTTAAAATCCCACTCACATTTCATAAGTTTTTGCGATTAATGGTTTTGAACAATCGAAATATCTCTATAGTCCGTTCACGAAAGGTTGAGCACATAGTAGGCGTTTCTTTATTTATCTGAAGTTGGCAGTATTTACTGTCATAGAGTAAAATAAAGTCAATGTTGCCGAATCTACTTGACCTCGTCTGACGGGCTTGCGAGTTATCAGAGAACTCTATGCAATATTGACAACATTGCTCATCAATCTGACAAGAAAATGAAGAACATAACCTAAAATTTGTATATACACAGTGGAATATGTCAAATTGTCATGGCCAACCGACGGCTCAACCTTTCGTGAATGGACAATACCCTTAATCACAGCCATTAATAAAGTAGTTTATTGAATAACTTTTAAGGTACACGAGAGTGACCAGTAATGACCCATTCAATGTGCAATTATCATTGGCAACCACAAAGTATTCAGAAGTGATACAAGTAATGTGATATCTCTACTGAAAAAAATATCAAATTCAAATATACAGGGTGTTTCATCATAAACTGGACAAACATATATTTTCGTGTAGAGGACATTGGGAGAATCATTTTTGCGTTATACAATATATCCCGTTTTCGAAGCATAAGCGAGATACAGGGCGTCAAACGTCATTTTGGAGCAAGATTCTTATGAGTGTGGTCAGTTATGTATAACACTTGGTGTAATGGTTTTTGGTCAAATCTCAGTATTTTTGGGTCCTCTATTCAGAAAAGTTGACGAACTCCGAAAAAAAATTTACAAAATGGCGGAAGACCTGCAATGTTCCAAATTTTTTTTAGCGGTTGTCAAATCGACATTTGTTTTCTGAATGAATACAATTTTCTAAAACTTTCTGTGAAAAAATTCTTTCAAAAATCGAACACAAATTTTTTTTTACATGTCTACAGCGATGAAAAAATTTCACTCGAAACGGATGAAATTTTGTACAATTGTACTTCTTGTATTATCAATCACGAATATGAAAACAGAATCGTAAAATATCGAACGGTTTCGTTACTACAGTCATTCAAATGTTTCGTTCGGACCTCTGAAATATTGAAATAAAAATTGTTTTGGGTTCTAGAATCAAAATAATTAAATTATTGGCATGTCTTAACATTTTAGATGAATTTAAACGAAAAAAATCAGTGAAACTTAGTTAGGACTCGAAACGGCGTAGATATTATTGGTATTAAATAGGGAAATGGCACTGTTCTAAGGATATTAATATTCGTTGCCAGGCAACGGTAGTTCGTAGTTCATAGAGTTTGACTACTGGCTAAATTATATTCACTGAAATTAAAATACCAGTCCAGCTCTATGAACTACGAACTACTGTTGCCTGGCAACGAATATTAATATCCTTAGAACAGTGCCATTTCCCTATTTAATACCAATAATACCTACGTCGTTTCGAGTCCCAACTAAGTTTCACTGATTTTTTTCTTATAAATTCATCTAGAATGTTTAAACATGCCAATAATTTAATTATTTTGATTCTAGAACCCAAAACAATTTTATTTTCAATATTTCAGAGGTCTGAACGAAACATTTGAATGACTGTAGTAACGAAACCGTTCGATATTTCACAATTCTGTTTTCATATTCGTGATTGATAATTCAAGAAGTACAATTGTACAAAATTTCCTCCATTTCGAGTGAAATTTTTTCATCGCTGTAGACATGTAAAAAAAATTTGTGTTCGATTTTTGAAAAAATTTTTTCACAGAAATTCTAAGAAAATTATGTTCATTCAGAAAATAAAAGTCAATTTGACAACCGCAAAAAAAATTTGGAACATTGCAGGTCTTCCGCCATTTTGTAAATTTTTTTTCGGAGTTCGTCAACTTTTCTGAATAGAGGACCCAAAAATATTGAGATTTGACCAAAAACCATTACACCAAGTGTTATACATAACTGACCACACTCATAAGAATCTTGCTCAAAAATGACGTTTGACACCCTGTATCTGGCTTATGCTTCGAAAACGGGATATATTGTATAAGGCAAAAATGATTCTCCCGATGTCCTCTACACGAAAATATATGTTTGTCCAGTTTATGATGAAACACCCTGTATGTCGAATTGTTCGATTTAACTCATTTTAATTAACTACAAAAGGACTCAAACAAAACTTCTGCACTGAGAAATACGAAATACTGGCCGACGAGTCCTTAGACCAAGCTCATGTCACCTCTAAAATCAGACTGCCCTCTTTATTCCTTATTTTCAACACTTTTAACATTTATCCATTTCAGCATTAATTCAACTACGCATCTACGCATTATGTACGGGGAAATCCCCAACCTCCTTGTTCCCTAAAACTTGACGCCTGGTCTACGGCCACGTCAGGCAACACACAATATGTCGCCTAGCCAACTAATGACCTGCTTAAACTCAAATCTCCGACGTATACATATTTCTTATTTAAAATACGAATGTATTTCCATCAATAATTTATACTCAATTCAAAATGAGGTCGACGGAAAAACTCGTTAATTAATCTAGCGATTAATAAAACAGTTGATCAAATGAATATTTGAAACCAATTTCTTGAAGTTTTCCAAATTTTTATCAATACTGAAGCTACCTGCTGAAGGAATAATGATTAAGTAAGGATACTTACCTTCTTCTGTTAACATTTCCAAAAAGTCATCTCTTTTTATCATACCAGGTGTGGGGTCTTCAACGTTTTCGATGAAGGTATTGAAGGTATTTTCTAGAGTGACCAGAGAATATCCATACACCGGTTTGTGATTCACGTAGAGTTTCACAAAATCTAGGAACGATATTATATCTTTTATTGTTCCATCGTGATCGAAGTCTCTATACTTTATATCGACTATGAAAGTCTCTATCTAGAAAAAAAGTATTTCCAATCAAAGATTTTTAACAACGAAAAAAGATTTCAGAGATACAGGGCGTCAAAAATTTATATTTCTTTAAGTTTTTTGCTAATATTCCAGGAATCGTTTGAATAACAGAATTGAGTTTTTGTGCATACACTTTCACTGATAATTGCTACTTTCTTGCACTTTATTCACTTTTATTAGATGTGCGATTTTGTACAAATTTTCTACCCCCCAACATTTACACCATTGGACAAATTTGGATTTGCACAGCAAATTTCGATGCGCCGATGTGTTTTATACGGGTTCTCTCTAAATGATTAAAACAGGACAGTTGACGTTGGACTATTTTAAATATTTATATTCTTATGTAAAACACGATTTAAACAACTGATACTGCGAGTTTAGGCCTGTCACTCCGAGAGAAATTGAATAATGTGACTGGAATTATAAATTTGTAGACTTTGCATAAAAAACCATAAGATAAAATATTTCCAAAGCAACCTACGATGTTACAATTATTTATTAAGATCCCGTATAAAAATAATTCAGGAAAAGCTTTGAGCAGGAGCTTCTGAGCGCTCGTTCATTGGTGGAGCAATAAGACTTTTACCTCCAAATTCTATATGGGACTTGAGATTGATACCAAATATATAAATGTAGAATATCAGTACAATCGGAATAATATTGTGGAAATCATTCAAAAAATTAAATATGTAAAAAATAAATAAATAAAAAATAAAAATTCTATGGTTCTGATGATGCGGTTCTTTTGAAATCTTTCATGAACATATATTAGTCTTGACTCACAAAATGAATAACTGGAATCGGATATCCTGTTATGGAAATATATAGATTCTTCTTTTCAATATTCCAATTGAATTTTCTATGGTTCTGTTTACACTATGACCACAAAATTTTGCATGAAAATTCATTATATCAGTCTTCATTCACAAAAAAAAATTCACTTGAATCGGAAAATTTTTATGGAAATATGAAGTTTCTTCTTTTCAATATTCCAATTGAATTTTCTACGGTTCTGTTCACACTTTGGCCACAAAATTTCTCATGAGGCTTCTTATGAGCATCTTGCATGTGGTCGCAAAATTTCATTTCGATTGGTTTCGTTTTGTCTGAGATATTGAGTAAGAAAAATCTTGAATGGGTATATTTTATGGAACACCCTATGATTTGGCTGGTTAACGAACTTTAGCGAGTAATTTCAAGTCTCTAGGACAATACCTTCTAATGTTATCGTGCTAAGGGACAGAATTGAATTTGACCACGGATTCGTCATCAGAGACTCGAACCCCGTTTGAGATCAGTTTCGCCTCAAAATTCGGAAATTACTTGTTGCTATCAGGGGCCTGTAACACAAACCTTACAAGTGTAACACGTCTACAAGTTACAAGTAATTTGCCTGTAACTACAAGTCCCACCCAATTCGATGTCACAATGCGAATGGCTACAATTGTAGAAATTAAATAATTTTGTACATGTGTAGCTACACATATAATGCAAATATCATAGAATTAATTATTATTTATTATTCCTACTATATGACATGACTTGTCAATATAAGTAGTATTGCGGCTCTTCTGTTTGCATTATGTCTTCAAAACAAATTGTTTTCGAACATAAATGCAATTTTTAATTAAGATAAGAGAAAATAGACACATATTTTTCGAAGCTTTCTCGGATAAACTGAGAAAGCAAGATAAAGTAGAAAAGTGGGAAGAAATGACCAATTTGGCTCAAAGTAATTGTTGAGTACCAGCGGATAAAGATTAGACTTATGTAAGGGATACATTAGATATGGCAGAATTTGAAGAGAATTGCTTGATCAGCAAAACTTGAAACTTGCAAGCATTATTGTTATCGACATATGGTACATATTTATAGATTAAAATTGATAATGCGAAAAAAACTGGCTCTGGTGGAATGGGGAATCTAACGGAAGTGGATAAAATTGTACTGGAAATAATTGGGAAAGACTCTCCTGTAATATGCGGTCTTGGAGTAGCTGAGTCTTTCGAAAAACTCAAGCAACCAAGCCGGTAAACTGACGTAGAGAATAATAATGCTGAAGATATTGCCAATAAAAGTGGACCAATCAGTGCCCACGAAACCCTATCTATTCCAAAGCAATTCAATGGTACCTAATTCTTTTCGAAGCAAAATAATAGGAATAATAATAGAAAAATGCATTTTTATACAGGAAAAAGAAAGCGAGATAGAGTCAATAATTCCGATTCGGAAAAAGTTGCTCAGATAAAACAAGAAGAGCTTGCTTTGCAAGTAGAATATCTAAGGTTGAAGAACCATAAAACTGAACTGGAAATTGTAAAATTAGAACAAGAGCTCCAACTGCCCATGTCAGAGTTCACGGCATCGTTACCACAATATAAAGTAGATGAAAATGGCTGCTGCTTTTTCAATTTGTGATAGTAGTTAGGTACAATCCCTTTATAAGGAACATATAATTACTCAGTTGTGATTTTTTGTTAATTTTTGCAAATACATTAAAATGTGTTGTATTTACCTAGAGTTGGAGATATGTAAAACATTAGGTTTGTTCGCGTCGCAGTTCTCTGTTGTTCTGGGTACAGAGAGAACTTGGTTCCAGAATTCAGGGAACTCAAGCAAACTGTTCTGTGACACGAACGGCTGGGAACTGGAAACCACCGTTTGACATTTGGTGGACATCGGATTTAAAACAATGATCAACGTCATTTTTCCATGTAAAATGTAAATAAAGCAAATCCACGAGGGATTTAGGTGATTTTCAAGTGTTGGAATTATTCCTTCTTTGGATTGAAGAAGCGTAAAAAAAGAATTTATCAAATTATTGTTCAGATCATACTCATCGTGGAAAAATATCAATTTTGGCCATTCACCCTTGTCAACTGCAGAAGGAAGATATTCATGAATGTAATGTGGCTCATTTCAAAGATAAAATGTATCCTGCTCTATCAATTATTAAAAGGAAACGAAGAGTGATGCTGCAGTGAACCAAATTATTTTTATAATATTTATCTTCAATATATGAAAAAAATGCTTATATTGGTTTCTTGATATGAAAGGCTTTGTGAATTTCATGATAAAATTGTTCAAACAGTTCAGGATTTCATGAAAATTACCAATTGAATTTCAATTATTCATAAAGCTAAAACAGTCGTAATTAGGTTTCTAATTTGAAGAAAGCTCAATTATCTAATACAAAAAATAATTTATTCAACAATACAGAGTTAGAAATATTTGTTTATGCTTTTTTCTATTGAATGAGGTGAGGATGTGAATTTCAGGTTACCTTTTACTCGCATCATATAAAAAACAAAAATATACTGCGAATTGAAAGAGCCTCCAGATAAGTTTTAGAACTAGTGATATAGTTTTGAGGCATATATTTATAAAAACTTAAGTTATCACAACAATTTTGTCAATTAAAGAGTAGTCTTCATCTCTCTTCTTTTACGAGTGAATTGGAAATGCATCCAATAATATCCTATATTTCTTTCCTATCAGTCAATTATCCTCTCTTCTGACACTGGCCTCTTTGCCTTTTCAGTTTCTTCTGCTCTCAATTGCTTCCTCTGGTGCAAAAATTGAATAATGAAATATTATTTGATCACCTTCCTATGAAATGGTGTGCCTGTAAAAGATTTTCAATGTTTTCTTCACCTGATCAAAAATGTCTGGAAAATACTTAACCATACTTTGTTAATCCTTCTTTCCATACTTCTTGTCTAATGATCATTTTGTTCCTTTTTATATGTTGACGAATAAATACCTATTATAAATATCATTTAATTCACTGCAGCCAGCTCTCTTCATTTCCACAAAATGATCGATAATATCAGAATACATTTAATCTTCGGAATAAGCTACATTAGATAGATACATTTTCCTTCTGCAGTTGACAAGGGTGAATGCCGAGAACTGATATGTTTCTACATATCGTCCTCAGTGAATGTAATCTCAACTCAACAAATAATTTGATGGATAAATCAACTCCAACACTTAAAAAACACCAACATCTATCGTGGAAACCAATTCAGAAATGTTTGTTTATTTACAACACTTGACGTTAGGTTAGATCACCTGTCACTCTGTCCGCTGTTCCTTCTACGGATCAGGAACAGTAGGAATAGTACCGAACAGTTCCGAACTTTTCTGTTCCATGCGAAGCGAACGGCCCAGATAGCACAAGTTTATCTTATGGATATGCTATGGATATCCATCATGGATATTGGGGATGTCCTTAAGATAACCGAAAAGGCTCTGGTATATCCTATGGACGTCCATAGAATGGGACAGTGTGACCTTTTTGGATGTCTTATAGATATCCATTATGGATATTCATGAGATATCAACTACGGCCATTCGCAAGAGTTAGCATATACTATGTATGTCTTCAGGATATCCAATTTTTTATTGGAATTTCTGTTTCTTTTAAAAAAGTAAAAGGAAACATACAATCATAGAACAAGTAGTTCTCTATACAAGATACAAATCTTGAGACGATAGTTTTTGACATATGTCTGGCCACCCTTCGTACATCCGAACGGATGGCGACTTAATTAAACACTGTAGATTTGTGATTTTCAAATTCTCTGCGGTTTTGAATTTTTTTTTATTTAATGACATGTACCCAGATTCCAGTTGTTTTTAGGACTAGATAATTTTATTTGAGTGCACAAACTCGCACACAAACGTCCATGCCCTCACCAGGATTCGAACCCGGGACCACCGGCACCACGGCCAGGAGTCATACCCACTGCACCACCGGGGTCATTCAGCGGTGTTGAATGAATTCATAATATGAAACATAGACAAGAAAGCACTACGAAATTGTAAATTTTGGGAGCTGATTGGCATTTGACTATAAAATGTTACGACATCTCACGGTGTTTCTAATGATTATGATTGAGTTAGTTAATGTCGGATAGTAATTGTAGGGTTTTATAAATATAGAACCTAAACGTTGACAAAAGAATAAAATAAAAGTAGTATTGAATTAATTTGGCCTAGGATTCATGCGTTCAACCGTTAAAAAATTATTCATTAACAGACCGAAAGTTACATTAATTTTTATCACTTATAACTTAATATGTATATGAATTGATCTCCATAGATGATATATCCATTGTTGATTTCTTATGGATATCTTATGGATGCCGAGATGTTACCTGATATGGATATCTAGAATGAAACTTATTTGGATGTCCTATGGATGTATCCAAGAAGTTCGTTTCGGATATCCTAAATATATCTGCAATAGGATATCCTATGGATATACGGTTTATGTCCACGGATATCCCGCCTTGAATAGGACTTGAAATGGACAACCATAAGATATCCTGTGTTAACTGGGGGGTGGGAACAAAAAAGTACAGTTCCGAATAGTTCCGAACTGCGACGCGAACAAACCTATTATCTACACTTGTAGAAAATTCCGTGACACGATTATACAAGTATGAACTTTATGTTACAGAAAAAGTTTACATATGTAGAGATTTTGACGTAATTACTAGTCCGTACTTGTAATTACAAGATGGTTTGTGTTATGAAACAGTTACAAGTGTAGAATATATTCTTACAATTGTAGGACTTGTAGTGCTTGTGTTACAGGCCCCTGGTAGGTACCTAAGTTTTGTTTTTCATGTTAGTGATGAGTGTATTATCTTTGTTTGCTTACTCTACTATAAATAAAAATCACAAATGAAAATTATCCAATTGATTCTTTTTTTATATGGGAAATCGATTGCCAATTAACAAAAAATCATCATTATTTGATGTTTTGTGTTTTTTCAATATTTCTGAACATCCTACCTACATAGCATCAACATCCTTTTAAAGGGAAAAAATAACGAATTCAACGAAGTAATCATTTACAGGGTGTTGCCTTACAAAAATATAGGTTTGTGTTGAATCTTCAATACGATGCCCCGGAAAAAAATTTATTACGCCACTGGTTTCTACGTAGTTTTAAGCTCAGCATTATTTTTAATAACTTCGGTGATAAAGAAGGGGTTCGAAAAGTATCAATTTCTAAAATCTCCCTGCATTTCTTGAACGGAAACAGTTATGCAAAATCTGATTAGACCAACTTGAGTTTTACGAAACAATAGGTTCTATCTTAAATAACAAGCGAGAAACCTGGTTGTCTCACCTAAAATAGGATGCACTGTACATGAAAGGGCATTTCAGTCTCACTTTACTCGATTTTTCAGTCGTACAGTTTAACTGAGAGAAATGAAATTCATTATATTTCTAACTGTATAGTTTAAACTGTACGTGAGTGGCCGGCCTTAAGGATAATCCGCCAATGAATAGTCCGGTCATTTTAGACATAAAAATAGTGATCAAATAAAGAAAATTCCGACAAAGCCAAATTTTTGTAGAGACCTTAGGTTTACCACAAGGAATAAAGTCTCAAAAGTCCCCATCAGTCCCATGTGAGCTTCGGGACTTATTCGGGGTCAAAGGTCAAAATTTTAGGTTTTTTGGATTTTTCTCGAAAACGGTAAGTTTTATCGAAAAAGTACCTCGGAGCAAAGTTGTAGATCTTAAAATTCTCTATAAAAATGGTTATCATGATTTTTTCTCTAAGACCCACTATTTCCCAGATATTGCGCTTGTAAGAATCAAGTTCTACATAATATGCACACATTTCCACACCACCTGTGAGGTAGTGTCCTCGGCGCATTTTTTTTAACGTGGTATCCCCGGTAGGCCTATTCCACGAACCTTTATGACGTTATTTTCAGGAACAATAATTATTTAATAGTATGAAGATTATTGATATGGGTTACTGAGTTTAACTGTCGTTCTAACTTTTTTTATTACTTTAATCTGACTCATACTCCTCATATTCAACTTCACCAATCATGTTTTCTTCAATTTCTTCTTCTACTTCTCCTTCCTGTTGATGAACGCTTAGAAATTGTTCAAATGAAGATGAATCAGTTGTCTCTTCATCAAAATCACATGAATCTTCCTCTCTTGTATTTAATTGAACATTTGAGCAAGAGACACCTTGGCAATTGGTACACGCTGGAGAACACTGCAATCCTACTTTTTTACAGCCACATTTGGCACTACAACCTTTCTTCCAATTGCAAAAAATAGTGTTAAGAAGTTTTTCTGGAGCAGGGGGCAGTAAAGTTCGAATCGGTTCCAAAGTATTATTTATCAATTTCCAACCCCAGTCTTCAGGGTTCAGTTCATTGCCTTGCCATGTCTGAACTTGATAGTATACTCGAAACAAATGTTGAGTAGCAGATGCCGATGTTGGAGGAAGACAAGATAGCTGTACTTGCTTTTTGTTTCGTGTATTTTTTACGAATGTTAAATATCTGTACGTATCTATGCAATCAATTTTTTTTGGAGCTCCATAAACCGCAAGAAGAAACCGAATTCCTTTAGTAATTAGTATTTGAGGTGAAGAATTAATTTCTGTAAATACTTTTGCGCAGTCAATCAAATAATTTTTTTCAAATAATTTTAATACTGAATTTTTGCCCCTTCTAAACATTGCTGACGTAGTATCGCATCCGGTTATCGCATGTAAAAATAAAATAAAGTTTTGGCATTTCGGATAAGCTGATAAACTTTTTGAAGAATATATTTCTGTCCGTTGCTGCGCCTTCCCAGGTTTTAAAAAGTAAATAATTTTATCAGATGGAGTCCTTGCAGTGAGTAGTACTAATAAATCAACATCTTCACCCACTACAATAGCTGTATTTCTTGCATTAAATTGTTCTATTGCTGTTTCAATTATGAGGACATCGGCGTCATTAGGAGCTTGTTTCACGGCAATATTTTCAGCTGTTAATTTGTTACTCAACATAGAAATAAAACGAGATTTATTATTAATGTTTGCAAAAAAATGTTGTTGATTAACTGGAACTGTCATAAATTCGTCAAACATTATGTCGGTACCTGAGGATGTTTTTGTAGCACGACGACGTTGTTCTGCAGCTTTTATGTTCTTTGTTGTGTCACTGTAGCCATCAAATACTACCGTAACTGTATGACCATAATGTCTACGTAAATACTGAACATATTTTTCAAAAATTACGTTAAAGGCAGTGGCGGCTTGTGACAGAATAAAGTGATGAGGCACATCAAAAAAAATATTAGATAATCTTATAAACTCTTTTTTGTCAGCTGCATACTTATCATTATGAAAAAATCCTTCGGTATTAATGCTCCAATGATTCTATAGCGTTTTATTGGGTGGTAATTGCCCTGAGATAAGTTTTTCAACTCGCTTCAACCATATTTTCACTAAACCCTATCGGACTATGTATTATTAACAAAAATAATTTGATTAGAGTTACACTGCCAGTAGGCCAGTAGTACTCTCATTTTGAAACCACCGATGGTCAAGATTTGGAATAGGTGGTATAACTTCTTCAATTGTACATATTTCATACTCATAGGAATGACTCAAAAACTGTTTCTGTTTTATTGAAAACTCTGCAATATCACGAGTACTGCACAAACCCAATAAACCCAAACCAGAGTGAAATTTCACTATCTTCCGCTTCACGATTAACCCGAATATGTGCAGTTTGCCGATGAAACGAAACGAAACGATAGATAGTCCGGTCAATCCAGACCAAAAAATTAGGGTGAAGTTAAATAAAATCCCAACAAGCTGAAAATCGGTAAAATTGTTCAAAACATAATAATAAATAATATATAAAAGTTCCCAATCATTCACGTGGATGGACAAAAATTTATTCAAGTTCAAAGGCCGAAAAATGAGTTTTTCGCGATTTTCAGCAAAACGGTGAGTTTCATCAAAAAAGTAATTCAGACAAAAATATAGATGTTGAAATTATCTTCAAAAAATGTATCATTACTTTTTTCCTACGAGGCACCGTTTCTGAGATAAAACGCTTCAAATGTTCTAAAAGTTGTTAATGAGGCTAGCCTCAAATTCACCTTAGAAGCCGCAATAGATAAACAACGAAGGGGAGGTTCATGATCTCGTCACCTCGATGTGAATAACGCGCTAGACAAGGAAGCGCGTGAGGCAAGCCTCACCTCACCGTTTACGCCTTGAAGAGGAAGTGCCGGAAGTGCACAGAACATAGGAAGTGAGATGAATCGATGAATGTACAAAAATCGGACCTTAACGCCAGTAACATGTAACGTTACGGCCCGGTTTTTGTGCATTCATCTTAACGTCAGTAACGTGTAATGTTACAGACGTCTGTAGCTGTATCCGGCTTGAGATTGAGCTCGGATATTATGGAAGACGAGTGCAGTATCGTACTGAAAATTGAGACTGAAGAACATAATGGGATGATGAAATTGATTAATAAAATATTGGATTAATTCGCTTGATATTATTTGTGATTTCTGTAATTTATTTGGTGAGGCACTGCCTCACCTGCCTCATAGGACAAGCCGCCACTGGTTAAAGGTTTCTTCTCGATCCCACACAACGTGATGTAGTAGATATCCCCCATCAATAACGTAAGCAGCGTTTGTACAATCAACCTCAGCATTGACTGATTGAAAGCAATCGTAAAGAGCCGACTTCATTGTTTTACGCATTCCAGCTGCATCGAAGAGTGACAACGGGTAAGGAGCTAAATCATATGCGAAAAATGTTTCAATTTCATCCTCAAAAGTCTTAGTGACACTCATACGTTGAAATAATAATACTGGGTCTATTGGTACTTCTTCGTCGTGAACTTTCACAGTGCTACTCACAGCTAAAAGAGGAAGTACTTTATCTGTGCGTTTCAATTTTATATGATTGAAAGTTTGACCAGTCATTTTAGACATCGAGGCAATCCCAACTTCACGAGCTTTATGACAATTAATCTTATCGTCACCAACGACTCCTGAAGCAATAGATAAGATGTTAATTTCGGGAAAAGGATCATGTGATGAAAACCAGTCAAGAAGTTTTTTAATATCTTTAGCATCTTTCTTAACTCTCGAATCGCTCGCATCTACATGTTGATCTGTCGTGTCCATTCGAACATTAGCAAGAACTTCCAACTCGTCACACACTGTGTTCATTGCATGCATTCCGTAAACCCATTTGCTTACAAGCGCAATATCTGGGAAATAGTGGGTCTTAGAGAAAAAATCATGGCATCCATTTTTATAGAGAATTTTAAGATCTACAACTTTGCTCTGAGGTACTTTTTCGATGAAACTTACCGTTTTCGAGAAAAATCCACAAAACCTAAAATTTTGACCCGAAGTCCCGAAGCTCACATGGGACTGATGGGGACTTTTGAGACTTTATTCCTTGTGGTAAACCTAAGGTCTCTACAAAAATTTGGCTTTGTCGGAATTTTCTTTATTTCAATTGTCTAAATTGACCGGACTAGAAGGTGACCTTAGTTGGTACAATTTCTCTACTCACCTCGAAATCAGTAGGATAATATCCACAGGCTCTCATGAGGTCTGGAAGTTCAGATATCGCTAGTTTGTCGCTGACTCTTCTCGGCAAAGTTGAATTCTCACCCTCGTGTAATATTTGCATGTAAAAAAATAAATCCTGCATCTCTTGGAACAGGAATCCGTTTTTTCCTCCCTCAATAACGCAATAGAAAGGTTCAAAGTCTTGACCTCCTAGGTTATGCATCAGGTCAACGCCACTGGAGAGTAAAATCGAAAATGAGAACCAATTTTGAAAAAAAATTAACATTTTACCGAGTTTCCGTTTTCCATCTGAGAACAGTAGTGTCATTCTTCCCGAAAGTGAATACGTAATCCCCATCTCCACTCACTTCGAAATCAATGAGCTGGAAACAGAGAGAAATATTCATATCATCAAATCATTGAATCAGCAACATACCACAGCGGCCTTATGCTTAGATTTGTCAAAAGCTTTCGATATGGTTAATCATCAGAGGTTGCTAGCGAAAATGGAAAAATATGGAATAAGAGGTGTGGCACTAACCCTAATGAAAAATTATCTAACCAACCGAACTCAAAGGACAATAAGCAGGAGTAAAGATGGAGAGATCAAAACATCTAAGTTAAAACAAGTAGAGAGCGGAGTCCCCCAAGGTTCTATTCTGGGACCACTACTTTATATACTATATACGAATGATCTAGTTCAAACCACAGACAACGATATGGTTATGTTTGCAGATGATACCACAATAGTATGTGAAGCTGAGGATGGAAAAGAGTGTCAATTAAGTCTTGAGAAAGACATGAAGAACATTAACAAATGGTTTAGCAACAACAACTTAATGCTTAATTTAAAGAAAACTAAACTTGTTTTATTCAGAGGAAGGAATGATCAAGTCAATCTGAAACATCAAGACACTAAAATAGAAACAGTTTTTAGTAGACCCTTCTTGGGAATAATTATAAATCGAAATCTAGACTGGAAAGATCAGATAGACAAGACTGCAACAACTATAGCACGCCACTGCTATGCCTTAAGGATTGTCCGAGACACAGTGGGAACAGATGCTGCATTAACCTCTTACCATGCATACATCCATTCAACAATTAGGCTACGTTCAGATGATGAGCGCTTAACGCGCGTTTACAACTACATGTATTTTGTTCTCGGAGTACACATGCTAACGCGCGTTCAACGCTGCACTAGCGCCGTACCGTAGTCAACGCGCGCTAACGCGCGCTTCAAGATCACTGGTTTTCTATGCAACTGTTCAGATGAACGCGCGCTTTTGATGCGTTTAGTCGTGTTTCAAGGTCCGGACAGGAATCGTTCGCAATGAAAAAGGAAGCTTTTAATACGGAATTATTTATAGATGAAATAGGAAAACGTCCAGCGATATGGGACATGACAAGTAGTGTTTATTCAGAGTTTATCCTTGATAAGAGCCAGTAACTCATCAAATGACTCAATTGACATTCTGAGGTAGTTGAAAAATTTGGGCTCAAATTGCCTCAACTTAGGATACGAAATTATGTAATGACTTTCAGTCAGCCTGTATGAAAAAAATTGGATGAACCCAATATCCGTCTTCTTTCGCGTCTTTGCCGTCGATATAAAATCACCGCTTACACTGTGTCTACATCCATCTTCAACAAATGTAAAACTCAAACTGATACTGTACTGGAACGGCCGCGACAGAAAGCGCGTTCAACGCCTGCCAAACGCGCACCATATGAACACTAATCAAAAACGTAACGCGCGATCGACGCGCGTTGAACGCCCATCATCTGAACGTACCCTTAGATATGGAATAATCTTCTGGGCAAGATCTACAGAAAGTGAAAGGATATTCAGATTACAAAAAAAGTGTATAAGAGTAATTTTAGAATGAGACAAATGGAGACCTGTAGGACCGTGTTTAAAAATCATGGTATACTAACCCTATATAGTATGTATATATATGAATCCGTAATATTCGTAATCAATAACATCAGCGAATTTAAAAATTTAGAACATCCATATAATACCAGAGGGAAAAACTATCTCGTTGAAGAAAAGGCTAATTTTACATACTTACAGAGAAACGTAACATATAGCCTACTAGCAATCTGGAATAAGCTACCAGAAAATTTTAAAAATCGAACACTCAATGCACAGAAGAGTGGACTCAAACGTTTTCTCATGAAAAAATGCTACTACAGTGTAGATGAGTTTCTTCAGGACAGTAACTTCGAGGAGCTGTAAACTCTGATGTAAAATGAATTCTTTTTTTGTATTTTTTGTAATTTGACGAGGTCAACACTGTATAGTTTAAGACTGAATAAACTTTTCTCTCTCTCTCTCTATACAAACTGGCCTACTCATGAAAAAGTGCTTGTAAAAAGTAATAACGGATTTCGAATACGAGTTCATAGAAGTAAGTTATTCAGCAGTATATTTTTTTCAATTTTCATCCATAAGTCCAAATCTAAGAACTACAGGATCTATTCTCATATTCGCCTTAGTCAGGAGAAGAGAGCTCTAGAATGTGCTATTAGTTTTCTTCTAGCTGCTATAATTAACAAGATCCCTTCAGAAGTCAAGGAATTTTGCCCACTCTGTATAGATAATTCAAAATTAATAAACATCACCATCATTATTTTTGTATTCAAAATTAATATTTTGGAAAACTATTAAGAGATTTTTAGGGATAGATATTACTTTTTTGTTGTCTCATCTCGAAATACGAGAAGCAATAACCATAGTAGATAGTAAAATTTCGTGTGGTAGGTGCCTATGTCATTCTATCCATAAGTCCTAAGTAATGAAAAAAACCGAAAATTTGTAGTTCAGGGTTTCTTACCTCCTCAGCATGTCCGAAGCATCCCACAAAAACTATAAGGGTTTCCAGAAATTGGTAGTTTCTGTAAACCGAAATGTCTTTTTGTCATGAATAACAAGTAATCTTCATCCCGCTCGGGAAGCAACTGAAAATATTATAAATAAAATTTATAAGAGCTATTAGTAGGTATTTATGTCGACTAAATGTTACGTGTACAGTGTACATTGTGTCTTATTTTGGTCGAGACTGCACTGTATCTCAGCTATCTAATTGAAGATAGATCAGTTTTCGCGATCCCCTACATTTTTGTAAAACTTTTAAAGCCTCATTTTCCTGAAATACAGGGCAAAAACGAAAATTTTCACTTCTGCGGATGTTATAATGTCTCAGTCCCTGTATAAGATGAAAAATGAGAACTGTTTATAATAGATATTTTTACCTGTTGTTTACGGGGAAAGTCGTCCTCGTCGTTTTCGCTCAAATGGGATCTCATGTTTGTTCGTAAATTGAGAGATGCTCTGATGACATCGGCGCATGTTCCTTTTGTTACTACAGGTAGTGGTTACCGAAAATCGCCCGCGAAAACAAAAGTGACGGCACCCATTACATACTGCGTTCGGCAATTACATCGGACGTGTCGGATTGCTCGAAATCGTTCGGTAATTGCGTCTGGATGTTGTCAATCTTTTAGCTCTAGATCGTTCGACAATTCCAGATTTGTCAGACATATCTGCAGTCACGTGACAAAAAATACGTCCGATCTGGGATGTAATTGCCGAACGCGTCTACTGCATCAGATTTTCTGAGGTCTTTGAGCGTTCGGTTTACTGCTTCAACATGAGCTCTATGACTCATGGTACATTCGTCCCAAATAATTAAAGATGTTTCTCGTAAAAGTTTCCCGAGTGGCCCATTTTTACGTATGGAACAAACTGACTGTTGCTCTAGTTAGACTGTCAGAGGTAGCTTAAAGGTGGAGTGTGCTGTTTTCCCATCATTTAACAGAGTAGCGGCAATCCTTGAAGAGGCAATGGCTAGTCCATTTCTCCCTTTTGCCAATACCAAGTTTGCAAGAAACGTTTTGTCAGTTCCTTCCAGGACGCCAAGAAAGAAAGTTAAACCTCTGTTATTAAGCGCACTATAAATTTAGTTCATCAAAAGCTTGTCTCTGGTCTTTGACTTATTTCGGTACATTCTCATCAAAAAAAACTGACAACTCATTGGTATCGTACGAACGTACGTATCAGTAGTATGTCCGTTCCATTGTTATGTGGCCGAATGTCGAAAGTGTGCTAATATTGTTGTATTAAACCCGAAGCCATCGCGCGCCGTCCGCTGCTCTTTGGCTTTCATACGTTTTTTATCCGATTCGCTTTGCAAAACTGACTACCACGTGAAAGCCTTCTTATTTTTCGGTTTTTAATATAGCTTATGGCTCTCAAGAACAATGTGACTTTCTATTGGTGAAAGAATTTTTAAAATCGGTTCAGTAGATCCCGAGATTAGCCCTTACAACTGGATAAATATACAAACATACAAACACACAAACTTTACCTCTTTATAATATTAGTATAGATGAGTCAGAAACGGTGTCATGCTGTCTTGTGAAAACTAGAATTACCTTGATCTTCGTGACTGGTGTATCTTGATAACAGCCATATGCTGGCCCAAGAGCAACGAATCTGCACATTTGAGTCACTTCGTTCAAAAGTTTGTATTTGTGCTGAAAATTCAATATTGTATATCACGATATTTGATTGAGAAATGAGTACCTGGTCGTCTGTGATTATGTGGTATCTATATTGTGACTTGATGTGTTTGCTCGGATAAACCATGCAGGACAACGGAATAGCTGTTTGATCTATTCTTACTTTCAAGATTGCCTGGAACTCATCCCCTCTGAAACGAAATGAAATTTTCAATCTAATGACGATCTAACAAGAGATCTAAGGCGTAAAACCCCCATGAAACATAATCAATGTAAGCAGATAATAATATTAGTCTATTAAATAATATTGTATTGTAATTCATACTTCGGAGCTAATCTCGTCCTCGTTCAAAGTAGATAGGGAAATATCGACCATCGGGTAAAATCGACCACTTTCAAATCTCGTGAATTTTTCACCATACGGAAGAAATACACCGCCTGGCCGAAGTATGGTTTCATAATGTGCCCTTTGATAGGGTTAGAACGGTGCCATCGCTTGACATTGGTACATAAATGCCGAAGATATTGTTGTTTTACTGACTTTACTAATACAAATAGTGCTCCTATTCATAATTTTTCTTTATTTTATACTTAAATTGATTGCAATTCACTTTCATAGTGTGAAAAGGATAGTTCACTACGGTGTGGATCTTAGATTGTGCAACTTTTTTATTTATTTTTCTTCAAAAAAATTTCAAGATTGAGGTGTACTACTTCGGGTAATATCGACTATGCTGATCGATATTACCCGCCAGTAATCGATATAACTCTACTTCATTTGCAGAGGGAAACGAACGAAAGAAAAGAATCAAACTTCGACATTGTCGCAATTCCAGGGGCCCGATTCTTGAATCTCGAGTAGAAATTGTTGCATGTGACAATTGTCACGGGCCACTGGGCCAGTGTCGAGTGACTTTTAACAAAGCGTATTCTTGAACGTCATTCGACACTTCAAAATTTTAGAGAATAGTTAACTATGGCAACAGCGCTTAACTTTATGAGCATTTTCGCAACGAATGCGTTCATCTTCGATTTATGTTCTGTGTTCGATGATTTGAAGACAAGCGTTAAACGGCGTTCCCACGAGGCGTTATTCACGACAGTGAACCACGCTTTCGTGAAATACACTTCTGTATGTGAACGCATAGTCGTTAAACTTGCTTTCGTGAGGAATGCGTTCACACAGAAGTGTATTTCACGAAAGCGTGGTTCACTGTCGTGAATAACGCCTTGTGAGAACGCCGCATTAAAATAGATTAGTTGTTAGTGCTGATTCACAATGGACGTAACCATAACGAACACGTAAACGTACTTTGCCGTGAACGTAAATGTGTTCAGAATGGACTTTGGGCGCAGTAGCAAATTATAGACATTTTTGTAGAGTAAGAAGATGTTTCTGTACCTTTATAATAAGTGTTCTATGAATTTTTTGACAATCGATTACTATGAAGTGTTATCATTGCTGCATGTTACATCCCGCTTCAACCTTCTCACCGCCCGCTCACCCTCTTTCCTCACATTGTATTTATGATATCATGGTGTATTTTGATAACTGCCGTTATTTACCGTTTACCGAATAAGGATGTTATCATAATTGTGTGTTTTCTTTTCGTAAGAAATATTTGAGTATTTTTCAGAGTTAGGGAATATTTAGTTAGGTACAAACAACTGCCCCTGGACATAACCTTCTCTGGCTAGTAGCTCCCGGACCCCATAGGACACCGCCTATGAGTACCCTAGTGTCCTCAACACTTTAAACTAGGAGGTGGCGCCCGAGATCTGTATTTCCGAAGGTAAACGATGGCAACGCAGTTTGGTAGAGACTGGAACACGTCAACATCTCAATTTTAATGAAAATTAACTCTACATTGACTCTACGAGTATAACTTATTTTTCAATTTTCATGTTCTCTCGGGAAGGTTTTGGACGATACAAGACACATTAAATGGAAGAAAAATTCAGGATTTCACCGAATCTTATTTGAAAGAAGAGAAATAAACAATTTTCAAAATACTGGAATGCTGATAAGTGATTTAATACTTGGTATTTCCACCCCTTGCGTTAATTACAGCTCGGCAACGAGGGTTCATGCTCGAAATTCCTTCCCAGATTTCTCTGAGTTGGATTCCTAAGTTATTAGGAGTAGCTGGATGATTTTCTGAACTTCTCAGCCTTCTATTGAGGTTGTCCCAAACCTGCTCAATCGGATTGAGATCTGGACTTTTTGCTGGCCATTCCATTCGAGAGACTTCAACTTCTTCAAGGTCTGAACGATGCGCGCACGATGGGATCTGTCATTATCGTCCATAAAAATGAAATGTTCACCAATGTATGGGGCAAATGACACTACATGCTCTTCAAGAATGTTCCTTATATACCTATCAGCATTCATAGCTCCATTATCAACGACCACTAGGTCTGTGCGAGCAGTCAAAGATATTCCACCCCATACCATATTCGATCCTCCCCCGAAACCAGTACTATTCAGGAAATTGCACTGAGCACATCTTTCATGTGGAGGTCTGTATAAAAGGAAACGTCGATCACAATGGTAGAGGCAGAATCTAGACTCATCTGTGAAGAGAACTCTTTCCCAATCAGCCTCTTCCTAATAGATATGCTGTCTCGCAAAATCCAAACGCGCCCTTCGATGGGATGGGGTAAGAGCTGAGCCTCTTGCCGCGACACGAGGCCTTTAATCATATTCTCCGAGGCGATTTCTCATTGCCTGAGTGCTAATTTGCGCCCCATGATTTTGCTCAAGCTGATTTTGAAGCAGACGAGCGGTTGCAAACCGTTGTCTCAACGAAGAAATTCTCAAGTAACGTTCTTGATTGGCAGTTGTTACCCGTGGTCTACCCTGTCCTGGTCTTCGGACATTCATACCTGTCTCCCTGAGTCGCTGCAACATTCTAGGCACACTTGTATGGGAAAGTCCAAACCTTTCTGCAGTTCTTGTGTTTGTCCACCCTTCTTCTAGCAAAACTACCGCTGGGCACATTCCTCTTGGGTCAAATTGCCTGTTTCGCGTTGCATAGCGATCGAGTGTAGAAAATCAAACGAAAGAAAAACAAGTGATCACTAGAATTGATCGAGAACAACTAAAAATCTCAGCTTTTTTTATTCCTGCTGGGAAAAAACATCTGTATGGAAGAAAAACGTTGAAAGTGGATAACATATGCATGCATAATTCTGATAAAAATAATTATCATTGAGAACACTTTCAGTTGTAGAATAAATTTGAGATTTCCATAATGTGCGTTAATTTTTTGCGCAGTGTAATAGAAATGCTAATTATGAAAAACCATAGTGCTGCTTCAAAAGGTTTTAGTAGAACAAATGGGGTCCCTAATAATGGGCCTTGTTTCGTAATTTGTTCCACCAACTTTTCACTAATTTCACGCGGCCGAACTTCAAGTCACTTCTCTCTCCTCAGCGTCTATCTCCATCTAGTCTAGCTCTTTTGACTCTCAACTAACTCTTCTGATTCATCACTAAGATCTCCTTTCGCTACTCTGAGCTGGGACGTTTTCTCATTGACATTCATCAACGAAGTTCTTTTCGTCTTGTCGATTCTACCCCCTTCCTCTAGTACTTAAATCGAGGGGGTACTGTTACCATTCATTCCTACCTAACGTCATCTCATTGGTCTAATGTAAGAGTCTAAGAACGATTCGAGTGCCATGTAAGGAACTTGTACCAATGGAAATCGCCGTGTGAAATTCGTTATCAGTGTCAACCACGGGTTGAATTATAAGAATTATTAGATTTAGTGAAATTCAATTTTCTAGAGCCAATAACTCTCACAAAAATGTCAACCCAGTCTTGCTTAACACGACCCCCACGAAATCCATATATCGCAATTCTGAAGGCACAGGAAGTTTTTAAGTTTTAACAGTGTCTTAGTGTAGGGCAATCCTATTGCTACTTAGTCAGCCAGCTAAAACTTCCAATAAATTTCTGGTTTTACTTCTTAACTGAACTATACACTGTAGAAAATAAATTTCTCCGTTTGAATAAATTAATCTCTAATATATAATGAAATTGAAACTCACTGTTGAATATCAATATTATTGTAGTTGATCAAATATCTATCCATTCCCACTGTAACCAGATGTTTAGGATCTGTTTTGTAGAAGAACATCTCTGTTATGGTCTTGTAGTGGGAGCGTATCTTCCCCACAAACACCCAGGAAGATTCATGTTTCTCGTAGATCATAATATAAACGGTGGTGCGGTTGTTCTGTTGAAATAATGAAACAATAAATTCACGAAAAGTTAAATTTTTGATATTCATATAATCCATACTGAATGGGCGCGTTTAAAGAATGCAGTTGTTCCAGACGAAATATGAGGCGGTGTCTGAAACCGAAATTTGAACAACTCTACAATAATTGTTGTAGGAAGAATTATGAAGGAAAGACCTCACCTTCGTTGATTTTTAATTTCAGAAGCAATTTATCCTATGTAGTCTAAGAGCCCGTGAACCCCAGACCTTCGTTATTTTATAAAAGCTGAAAATTTGTCTACGCATGCTCCCAACACAGGTAAGAACGATGGACCTTTATGAAATTTGGGTTACCCTGGCTTTGGCAGGTAAACGGTATTAAAGGGGTGTAAAATACTGATCTAATTTCGTCAAATTATAAAGTGTGATTTTTGATATTACCTTCAGAATATCATTAAAAATCACGTCATTAATTGCCAGACACTTACTATAGTGGCAACCCCTTGCCAGACACCCTTAATGTTCATAAAATTATATGTAATTCTACTTACGTTATAGTATAAAAGCTGATTTTTATATTTGATACTTGGGTAATAATAAGATAATGTTTCCTCATTAGCCAGACATTTTTGATAGTGCCAACCCTTTGCCAGACAAGCTTGTAGTTTATCTACAGGTGCGAGCGCGAGACAGTATTTATGAGTGGGTGCGAGTGAGACGGCATGATTATAATGACTTATGCAAATACATTTTTTGGTACAGATTTATATAACTAATCATTTAAGTGAATCTCAAAAACATCTGAAGGAAAAACATTCGATGCTACAACTAAATTAAATTGTTAATAGAATAAATTGAAATTTTTAACAATTTTATTTAGTTGTAGCATCGGATGTCTTTTCTTCAGATGTTTTTGAGATTCACTTAAATGATTAGTTATATAAATCTGTACCAAAAATTTTATTTGCATAAGTCATTATAATCATGCCGTCTCACTCGCACCCACTCATAAATACTGTCTCGCGCTCGCACCTGCAGCTAAACTACAAGCTTGTCTGGCAAAGGGTTGGCACTATCAAAAATGTCTGGCTAATGAGGAAACATTATCTTATTATTGCCCAAGTATCATATATAAAAATCAGCTTTTATACTATAACGTAAGTAGAATAACATATAATTTTATGAACATTAAGGGTGTCTGGCAAGGGGTTGCCACTATAGTAAGTGTCTGGCAATTAATGACGTGATTTTTAATGATATTCTAAAGGTAATATCAAAAAATCACACTTTATAATTTGACGAAATTAGATCAGTATTTTACACCCCTTTAATACCTTTTACCTGCCAAAGCCAGGGTAACCCAAACTTCATAATGGTCCATCGTTCTTACCTATGTTGGGAGCATGCGTAGACAAGTTTTCAGCTTTTATAAAATAACGAAGGTCTGGCGTTCAAGGGCTCTTGCTCTAATGCTTTTTGAGCTTGAAATAATATTTCACCCCTCCGCCCAACATATTTTTTTTTCAAATAGGAATATATGAGTTATGACATATCAAATGGAATGAGTACGTCGTTTCATTTGTTTGTAATGTTCTTGTACACAGAAGAGAAGATAGCTCCTTGATAACCAATTGATACAGAAAACCATCCTGTTCCGGAGGAATTTTGAACTATAATTCATGTTTGAAAACCTAATATTTAGATCAATCAATTTGAGTGACCGTCCTTTTCATGAATACAATCTAAAAGTAATAAGAGATAAATTAAAGCTCAACAATGATGATGATGATGAACATCGATAAAACCCAGAGGCTTCTCTTCGAGACAAAGCCGTCTTCTAATAGTTCCATATGACTTCTGGGTTTAACACTGTCGCCAAATCTGCGCTTCTCAAACCACATCGACACGCTGGTTCCAATACTTTAGAAGGCAACATACATAATAATAATAATAATAATTTTTATTCAAATCACATAGTGATTACGTCACATACAAAAAAGAAAAATGAAAATATAAACTATCAAATATTGACGTTGAATTCTGTCAGGCTATATGGGGGATTTTCTTGTAGGTATTCTCTCATCTTCTTCTTCATTAACTTCACCTCGAGCACTCTCCATGCTAGAGGTAGTTTGTTGTAGAGCCCTAATCCAGTAGATTTTCTGGAAGTAATTTTCAGTCTGGTTCCCTTTATGGTAAGGTCTTCTTTTGTTCTTATATTGTATGTATGGCAGTCGGATCTCTTCTCGTATTCTCCTTTATTCTCAGCAACATCAACAACCAGTCTCATAATGAGTTCAGCTATCACAGTCAGGATTTTAAATTTAGTGAAAATGGGTCTGCAGGAAGTCCTAATTGTTGCACCTTCTATTGCTCTAACAGCTTCCTTTTGAGTGACCAATATTTCTTGTACATGATTTGAGTTACCCCATATCTGTAGGCCATAAGTCATGCGAGAGTGAAATAAAGCGTAGTATACTTGGAGGGCTGTTTGTTGGTTAATAATTTGCCTTACACGTCGTATAGCATATATGGCTGGCTGTAATTGTTGTTTCAGATGGGAACAATGATTTTTCCAAGTTAGTCTGGTATCAAAATTTATGCCCAAGAACATTGCATCGCTTGCAGGTATCATAGTGGATGATGTAAAAGTCACCGTTTTGGTCTTTTCGTGGTTAAGACATAGTTTATTAGATTTGAACCAACTGGCTGCTTGTTTGTTGATATCCTCTGATTTATATGATAAATTGTTTATATTGTGGTCTTTTATAACCAATGTAGTGTCATCTGCATATAGTACAGTGTGGCAGTCAATATTCTTTGGGAGATCGTTGATGTAAATTAGGAATAGAAGGGGTCCTAGGATCGATCCCTGAGGTATGCCATGTGTTATAGTTGCCATGGAACTATTTTGTTGACTATGCGAGGTCATTTGTTTCCGGTTCTGCAAATATGATTCGAATAGCGATAGAGCTATCCCCCTTACTCCATAATGTTCTAGTTTTTCCAGACATATCCCATGTTCCATGCAGTCAAATGCCTTGGATAGGTCACAAAATTGGGCTTTGATTGTCTCGCATTCTTCGAAACCATCCAAAATGTATGAGTACAAGTCCTTGATACCATCAATAGTTGATTTTCCCTGTCTGAATCCATATTGGGAGCTTGAAAGATAATTATGTTTATCTAGATAGGAAATGAGTTGTTCAGCCATCACCATTTCCAAAATTTTCGAAAAAACAGGAAGGATCATCATAAGGAGAATAAAGCAGCTAGCTGGATCAGAAGCAGCGAGGACAGCGTACTTCGGACACTTTCAAGAAGCAAAATTACGCTATAAGAGTACTACACTACTGGAAAAAATCAAAGGATCAAACAAAAATTTCCCAATTTTTCGGCAATTTTCAACATGCCGTAACTTTGAGACGAATGGTCGTACAAGGAATTTAAAACTAGGAAATTGTAGCTCCAAGTGTCTAGTTTTTGGATTAGAACTTCATAAACTTTAGGTTTCAGTGGTTTTCGAGTAATCATAAAAAAATCAGCAACAAAAAAATTCTCAAAATTTTACCACTTTTTTTTTCTTGTCTACGAACGTGGAAATTTTATTTTTGCATAATCGTTAAAATGATTGTACACTTTGTTATTTCAGCTTTAATTTATTTTTTTATTGACCTCAATACGTCCACTTCTCGCCGAGATATCGGTCTTCAAATGGAAAAGGATCCATTTGTCTTTCAAAACAGGGGTGTCAATACCCGTTATTGAATTAATAAAAATTTTATTTGTTAGTTTATTTTATTTTTCTTTTTTTGAAATTTATCTATCTGCAATTAAAATGTGGAAAAAGCTGGAGAAAATTCTTTTTTGCCTTTTTTAAAGAATATGAGCTTCTCAGAGCAAAAAACGTAATCCTTATTTTTTTCAAAAATTCAATCGAGTCAAACAAAAAAACGGCTCGATGGATTGAGTTGGCTCTTCGTAAAGTTTTTATCAACATATTGCACTGTGAAAGTCACACTTAACATTATTGGTTTCCTCAACATTTTCGATCCAGCGGTAGATTTTCCAAGAAACCACCAAAATAGGGCTTTTGGTGGTTTCTTGGAAAATTTTGTTAAATTTTATATTAATGCGACATGAAGAAAAAAAATGTATATGAATGAGCAATGGTTGTTCATTAATGGGAGTTCATTTAAGGTCTTGAAACCTTCCGTCAATTTTCTGTGCGATCATTGGTTGCTGAGAAATCGATAATCAAAGACAAATGGTTCCTTTTCCATTTGAAGACCGATATCTCAGCGAGAAGTGGACGTGTTGAGGTCAATAAAAAATTAATTAAAGCTGAATTAACAAAGTATCCCATCATTATAACGATTATGCAAAAAAAATTTCCACGCTCGTAGACAAGAAAAAAACAAGTGGTAAAATTTTGAGAATTTTTTTGTTGCTGATTTTTCTATCATTACTCGAAAACCACTGAAACTTATAATTTTTGAAGTTCTAATCCAAAAACTAGACACTTGGAGCTACAATTTCTTCTTTTTGAATTCCTTGTACGACCATTTTTCTCAAAGTTACGGCATGTTGAAAATTGCCGAAAAATTTGGAATTTTATTTTGATCCTTTAATTTTTTCCAGTAGTGTATGTGGGGTTGGAGGAAAAGATAGCTGTAGGGCGCTGTTCCCTAAGGAAAGAATACTCACCTTGATAGGTATTTTTGTGATGACTTGAGTCATTTATGTATATGACCATAAGGAAAGCCTTCAAAAGAACAGCTGTCATCACGAATATAAAACCAGTAGCAGAAATGGTTTCTTAATGCCTTACCACAGGGTGAATGCAGCTCAGTTGGGTATGAACCACTTGGCAATAAAAATATTCAATAAGATACCTTCAAACCTCAAAGAAGCCAAAAGGGAGAAGTTGAAGAGGGAGCTCAATCGGATCTTGGTGGAGAGAGCCTACTATAGTATCCAAGAATTCTTCGATGATAGCTTTGAATGAGTGTCCAATGTGCAATTTATATACTATTTTTCTCAATGTTGTTTGTAAAAATGATGTGAACTTGTTACATACTTATGTGTCACATCTTGTTGGTGTATTTATATTTTGCTGACTCCCCATGTAAATTTGATGCGTCAAAAACTTATTTACCATCTTTGTAGATAAGTGAATAAATGAATAAACAACTACCCTAAGTCACTTAGTGATAAAATCATTTCGAGCACGAACTTGGTTAGTGGACTTTTGTGTTAAGACAGCGCAGACTTGATTGACAGAATGATATATTTCAAGTTTTCATATATCGAAGGACTTGCCAACCAAATGAAGAATTTAATCAGCATATCGATTTTCATTCACAAGATAAATTTCACTTGAATCGGATATTCTGTTCTGCAGATATGAATATTCGTCTTTCAATATTCGAATTGAATTTTCTATGGTTCTGTTAACAATAAGGCCATAAAATTCTTCATGAACGTTCTGTGTATCAATCTTCATCTTTAAATAAATTTCATTCGAATCGGATATTTTTTCATGGAAATGTGCAGTTTTTTATTTTCAATATTCCAATTGAATTTTCTCTGGTTCTGTTTACACTATGGCCACAAAATTTTACATGAGGCTTAATATTTGCATCTTGCATATGGCCGAAACATTTCATTTCGATGGGTTTCATTTTGTCTGAGATATTGAGAAACAAAAATTTTTAATGGCCATATTTTATGGAACACCCTGAAAATTTCAAGTCTCTAGGGCAATCCCTTGGGACTGAATTGAGTTTGACTACGGATTCGGGAGTCGAACCCTATTTTTGAGACCATTTTCGGATCAAAATTCGCAAATTATAGACATTTGAGCAAAACGATATAGGCCAAGCAATAGAGGTTTTTTACGTGACAAAAATACTACCTGAAATCTGACTGTGCAGTCATGCAATAGGTAGTTTCTACATGTTTTTCATGATAAATTCCACTCCTGAATCGTCTTAGGTTTTTTTGAGAAGCGAAAAATAGCCAAAAAAATCCAAAATTTTGCTTTTTCGCTTATAAAACGTGAAGTATTGATCTGATCGGAAAGCTGTTAAGGCATTTTTGTAGAGAATTCATAAACAAAAAAAAAAATGAGAGGTGACACGTCTCGAACGGATAATTAGTTTCCGAGAAAAGTCCAAAAAACTGGAAAAAAACATCAATTTTTCGAAAATTCATAACTTGGTCAATTTCTGAGATGAAGCGTAGTTGCTCTGAATTTAAGTAGTTATCAACATATACTTTATTGGTGCACAATTACAAAGCTGTCGGATAAATAGTTTTTGCACAATCGCAGTTTTTCGAATTCGACGTACTTTTTTCAAGAAGGTCGTGATACTCGGCTACTTGTCGGATTTGAATTTTACAAAAAGCATTTCAAAGAAGAAATAACATTCTTCAAATCGTTTATTCTAAAGAACGGCGTCAAACAGAAGCAAAAAGGCTCGAATGCATCAAACTAGTCGCGGAGTGGGAGTCGCCCGCTAAGCGAGGGGAAAACTGTTTACCTTGTATCTTTCGCGCGTCGCGTAGCGGGCGACTCCCACTCCGCGACTAGTTTGATGCATTCGAGCCTTTTTGCTCCTGTTTGACGCCGTTTTTCACCCACTAAACATTATCGGTCGGTATCGAGAGAATAAACGATTTGAAGAATGTTATTTCTTCTTTAAAATGCTTTTTGTAAAATTCAAATCCGACAAGTAGCCGAGTATCACGACCTTCTTGAAAAAAGTACTTCGAATTCGGAAAACTGCGATTGTGCAGAAACTATTTATCCGACATTTCTTAGGAACTTTATAGGTTTTCACTCCCAGTCTCTGAAACATAAATAATTAAAAAATAGAGACCCAACTAATGTTACAGAGAAGAAAGTCAAAAAAAATCATATCAAAAAACTCCCAAAATTTCACATATGCTGAAAATTGTGTTTATAATATTCCCTGTATATGTGGAAAATCTTATACAGGGGAGACATCAAGACCTTTAGAAATAAGAAAACGGGAACATAAGAATAACATCAGGAATAGAGACATCACAAGATCACAAATTGCTGATCATATATGTTCAAATAGCGGAGATCATATGATGAACTGGAACCACACAAAGATCCTCATGACGGAACCTGATAATTATAAAAGGAAAATTAAGGAATCTACATGTATTTTGTTGGATGAAGTGAATAATTTGGCAAATTGTTCTGTTGGAATAGATCGTATTTGGATTGATTTATTGAGGAAGGAAGTGACATCAGGAAATTTCAAAATCAAATAAATCAACATCTCTATAGATTGACAACTATCAATGTCAATCAGATTACGAATGAGAAAACACACAATTCTGAAGAATTTTAGAGTTTGTCCGAAGAAGGTGTCTGATATAGCCACCGAAACGTTACAATATCCTTTTAATTTGTTTCATTTTTCATTTATTGTTAGGCAACAATTTTTTCAAGACCAATTTGCTCCTGACAAATAAGTGCAAAGATTTTCGCAGGAGCACTTCACCTTAATCAAACATTTTTTAATTATTTATGTTTCAGAGACTGGGAGTGAAAACCTATAAAGTTCCTAAGAAATGCAGAATCCTCCCAGAATATATTTCAATCGATATTTATCCGACAGCTTTGTAATTGTGCACCAATAAAGTATATGTTAATAACTACTTAAATTCAGAGCAACTACGCATCATCTCAGAAATTGACCAAGTTATGAATTTTCGAAAAATTGATGTTTTTTTCCATTTTTTGGACTTTTCTCGGAAACTAATTAACCGCTCGAGATTTGTCATCTCTCATTTTTTTTGCTTATGAATTCTCTACAAAAAATGCCTAAACAGCTTTTCGATCAGATCAAAACTTCACGTTTTATAAGCGAAAAAGCAAAATTTGGATTTTTTTTGGCTATTTTTCGCTTCTCAAAAAAAACCTAAGACGATTCAGGAGTGGAATTTATCATGAAAAACATGTAGAAACTACCTATTGCATGACTGCACAGTCAGATTTCAGGTAGTATTTTTGTCACGAAATCGACCTTTCGATAGCTCTATTGCTTGGTCTAATATAGCACACGTTTAAGTAGAACGAGTGCTCAAAAAAGAGAATTCGTTACATCTTGTTTAAAATGACGTACGGATGCAAAATAACACATTTATGGAAAAACAAACTTCATCCATTCGTTCAGTGGATCGATTATTTTGCCAGTTACTCCAGTTAGTGTAGTAAAGAAATGTGTATACTTACGCAAAATGCCAACTGATCATTGTCATGAGAAAATTCTATTTTCTCGATGGAGAAATTCGACACCGTGACGACTTCTTGTTTTGGCGTTAAAAGGACAGGATCTAAAAGCCATATTTCACCATTACTCCTTCCACATGCAAGAAAAAGCGCTGGAAATGGTAATTTGTCATCAACGAAAAGGAAAATGAATACATTCGTAGATTTCATTTACACTTTGGGGAATATTTGATACAAGTTATGACGGCTGGTTGTTCATCTTCGTCTAAGGCCTCCGGCAGTGAGTACTTCACATGAAGAAAATTATTCATATAGTCAAAAAGACATATGGTTCCATTTTTGTATCCAATAACAAGGTAGGTACTGAAAAAATAATGATTCAATACGAATAATGCGATAATAACTGGGTAAAAGCATTTTCATCCGATCGGAGGTTGCGTGTGAGAGTAAGTAAAGCTTTCTCTACTATGGATGGGGTTGTAACATCGATAGTTCCCCAGAGTTCAGTCTTGGGCCCAATCTTTTTTTTTAATCCCAAATGCCTGTAGTTTTCGAATTTTTGAGCCGAAAATGGTCTCGAACGATAGGCTTCGACTCCCTGATGACGAATTCGTGGTCAGATTCAATTCTGTCCGTGGGGTCATCTGGCCGTTAGCACGATAACTATCGAAAAGATTGTCCTACAGACTTGAGATTTTTGGGGAGAGTTCAGTTCCCAAATGCCGAGGTTAAGTTAGTTAACCAGACAAATCGTAAAGGATGTTCCATAAAATATGGCCATTCAAAATTTCTGTTCCTCAATATCTCATACGAAACGAAACCAATCGAAATGAAATTTTGCGACCACATGCAAAATGCTCATAATAAGCCTAGTGCAGAATTTGTGGCCATTGTCTTATCACAACCATGTAAAATTCAATGGAATATTGAAAAGAAGAATCCTTTATATTTCCATAACAAGATATCCGATTTGAATGAAATTTATTTTGTAAATGAAGATTGGTATAGTGTATTTTCAAGAGGATTGCAACATCAAAACAGTGAAATATAATTTTTTATTGTCAAGTTCTTACATATTTAAAATTCTGAGTAAATTCCAGAATATCATTTCGATCGTGCTGATATTTATTTATATATTCAGTATCAATTTCAAGTCCTATACAAAATGTTGTGGTAATAGCCTCATTGTCCCACCAACGAACGAGCGCTCATCTCCGATCTACCCTCCTTTCTCAAGAGTACCCTATTTTTGTTTCCTGACGACGCCAAACTTTACAACCTTTTCCGCCACGCACTCATTCTTCAAATTGTGAGCTCCATATTGGAAGAAATAACCCAAAGGTCATCAAATACAACCGGTTATTCGTCATGTCGAACTTGGGGTTCTTGTGAGATTGGATCTTGTTTGGACCATATACAGGGTGGGGCAGAAAAACCTATCCGATTTCAAAACGTTATAAATTAAAACCACTCAGCTTGTCAAAAAATTTTTTTTATTAACATATCGCAAATTTTATGCCATTTTTAAATTTAAGTTTTGAAAAGCACATCACTCAAATGTCGTCCTTGGGAGCGGATACACTTATTTAGGCGCTCGCGGTAGCTTTCCATGACTTTCACCGTCATTTCCACAGGAATTTCTTCAATTGCCCGAGCAATTTCCCTTCGTAAAGCAAGAAGGGTCCTTGGTCGATGCTGGTAAACCTTCGATTTGAGGTAACCCCAAAGGAAGAAGTCACATGGAGTGAGATCCGGTGAGCGCGGCGGCCAGCCAACATCACCTCTCAGAGAAATGAGGCGACCGGGAAACAGTTCCCTGAGAATGTCCATTGATCGTCGCGATGTGTGGGCGGTTGCACCATCCTGTTGAAACCACACATTTTCCACGCCATTTTCTTCCATTTTGGGTCTAAGAAAATTTTCCAGCATGAAACAATAGCGCTCGCTGTTGACCGTTACGGTTTGCCCATTTTCTTCAAAAAAGTAGGGCCCCCAGACACCTAGGCGGGAAAGAGCACACCACACAGTCACTTTTGGGCTATGGAGGGGTTCCTGATGGATTTCCCGAGGATTTTCGTCACTCCAATATCGAAAATTCTGCCTGTTTACGGCGCCACAAAGGTGAAAATGGGCTTCGTCCGTGAAGAGCATTCGATAAACCGCTCAATAACAAAAGCACGATGTTCACCAGATCAAGGCATGTTGACTACTGACAAATGGCATAAAACCAGCTTTTTAACGGTTTTTACCCCACTACTCTACCTGCTCTCTCTTCTGAGAAAAAGGGATTTGAAATCGGATAGGTTTTTCTGCCCCACCCTGTAGTTTCCGTGACAGGAAAAGCCAAATAGATTACTTATCTGCTTAAAGAATGTATCAGAAAAGCCCATTTAAGAACTAACAACCACTCAAACAGATATCGCTGGAATATGTTTAGGACGTAAAGACGTCCTAAATAATAACAAAGGTACTGGGATCAACTGCTGTCAAAAAAGGGGCCTACAGACGATCAACCTAGTTGAAGACTAAGTTGTAAACACGGCATGTTGACGACCAAGTTGAACGTCTGTAGGCTGGTTGGTGGTTGATATTCCAGGTTGAAGACTAAGTTGATGCGAGATCAAATCGGTTTGATATTTGGTGGGTGGAGCCCGATGTTGACGACCATGTTGAAGCGTCGGTATGGTAGTCATCAACTAGGTTGACAACACCAGTTGGAATTCTACCTTGTAGAGTGAACATCTCATAGCGTATTCAAAATCCGTCGTAAATATTCGAGGAAAGGTAGTAATTTAACTAGAAAATATGAGCAAAATTCCAAACATTCAAGTTTGGGTAGATTTCTTTGATTGGGTGAAAGATCTTCCTGAATTATGGAGAGTAAAATCCGAGATATAAAAAAAAACCTTAAGCAGATGCTTTGAGCGAACATTCATTGGTGGAGCAATAATGCTATTACTTCAAAATTTTGTATAGTACTTCAGATTCATGCTTAGTAAATTAATGCTAAATCTCAGGATGATCAGACTTATATTATGGAAATTATTAAAAAATGAAATATGTAAAAATCAATAATTAAAAGAAAATTGAACTATATGCTTCAGATGATGCGATTCTTGGATATCTTGTTATGACATATAATGATTATTTCTTTCAATATTTCGCATGAGGCCGAGCATGAGGCTTACTGTGAGCATTTTGCATGTGGTCGAGAAATTCTATTCCAATTGGTTTCGTTTTGTCTGAAATATTAAGGAACAAAAATTCGGAATGGTCATATTTTATGGGACACCTTGTATGTTTTGGCTGATTAACGAACTTAATTGTGGCTTTGGAAACCAAACTCGCCCTGAAAATCTCAAGTCTCAAGGACAATTCCTTAGAGAGTTATCGTGTTTATGGCCGGACGGTCCCACGGACCGGATTGAATTCGACCACGGATTCGTCATCAGGGAGCAGAACCCTATCGTTGGAGACCAATTTCGGCTGAAAATTCGAAAAGTTCTTGCATTAAACCGAAATGGGAAAAATGAGACCGATTGTGGTACCAATCCTTGGTCCAAATTCTTTCATTCAAGACCTGCGCTGCACGACATTGTCGCATATATCGTTTATAATCTACTATATAAAAATAAGTCGGGTTTTCCTCCCTGACGCTTTAACTCCAGAACGCACGAACCGATTTCAACGGTTTTGCATTCGTTGGAAAGGTCTTGGGCTCCGCTAGGTTTGTAGCAAAGAATATTCAGGAAAAATTTCAAGATATCGAGAAGAACGTAGGAAATTGGTACATTTCTGAAAATTTCATTATTTATGACATCGAATTCAATGACAACTGTCAAGTCTCCTTTCGAGAGGGAAGTGCTTCCAACAATTTCCTCATTTCAGAAGAAAAAGGCCAGATCCGAATCAAAAAAGGTACGAATATCGTTTTCGAGTAGTTCTATAACGTTAATTAACGAAGATATTCGTTGCAGGAATTCTGAAATAACCAGGAAGAACAAAATATTTTTGACATAGGTACGTCTCATGTGAACATTTGTTCGTTTCGAGTGGAAAAACGTTATTTGAATAGGTAAGTCCATATGAAATCATCAACTTCAACGTTCATTCAACGAATTCCTAACATTTCAGCAATCAAAAGCATCATTTCAGGTCGCAGTGATATTTGAGGTTTCTACTAAACCGAATTTCCCTGACAAATAACGTAATGAGAACAAAATTCGGGGATTATTCGTATTTTAGGAAAAAATACGCCAGGAAATGATATCAAACTGTATGTATTATGATAATTATCGATATTTCAATATATTTTTTCGATTTCCTGATATGTTTACATGTTAAAACCGTTGAAGTCTGAGATAAACACGTCACGTGTAACAAGGCAAGTGGTGTAATGACTAAGTCTAGGTGTGTGGACCTGGTAGTGTACGGTTTCGAAAACCCATGGTGGCAGTTCTGTTATTCGGATAAAAAGTATTTTTTCCAGGTTCAAAGAAAGCTGATGAAAATAATTCAAAATTTTCATGTGCATGTTTTATACAGGTGCGTTTAGATATATACAGGGTGGTTCTATAAAATCTATCAATTATTTCACATCTACGTTATAACAGAAAAGCTTTCAATGAAATTGTAAGGGCTTTTGAATTTCGAGTGATTCGTTTAGGAGGTGGAATTTTAAATATAGATACTATGCTTCGGATTCATACGGGGTGCTCCTATAAACATGTCGAATATTTTGAATTCTGCATTATCACAGGGACATTTCCACAGAAAACGAAGAAGTTTTGAATTTCAAATGATTTACTATCGATGGTGTTTGATTTATACAGGGTCTCTTCATAAAATGCCAAATATTGTAATTTTTCTACTCCTAACACGAACATTGTATTACTTTCCCATAAATGTTCATAGACGCTCTGAGTATATACAGGGTGTGTAGGTCGTCAGATACAGATACCAAGGAATATATCATAATTATAGTCCGTTCACGAAAGGTTGAGCACATAGTAGGCGTTCTTTATTTATCTGAAGTTGGCAGTATTTGGTGTCATAAACGTAAAATAAATTCAACGTTGCCGAATGTGCCCGTCCTCGTTCGACGGCTTGCCAGTTATCAGCAGAATTCTATGCAATATTGACAAACATTGCGTATCAATTTGACAAGAAAATAAATAACATAACCTAAAATTTTAGTATACACAGGGGAATATGCAAATTCCATGGCCAACCGACGGCTCAACCTTTCGTGAACGGACTATATCTATGAACATCAATAACCAATGATGATCTATCGAGGTATACAAAACGGTTCGAAAGACCTACTGTTCATCTGATCTATCGGTTCAATTGATCTACCGGTTAAATTATCCTACTTAGAAAGGTAGATCTACCGGTTTCACAAATCTACTTAAAAAGGTAGATCTACTGGCCTGACTAGAAAATCATTGTTTTTTACATGGCAGTTATACTTTATACGTGTTCACGAGTTGGAAAACCATCCGCTTTGTTTGTGTTTACGTCAGGCCAAAAAACAAAAATATGGTTTACCAAAGAGCATTTCAAAAAAAACGGATAGTTTGCGGAAACGTATAACGCTTCGATTCAGTATTTACTTTGGATTCTCTTTCATTTACTTAGAGAAGTTTAACTAAGTAACACTTCATTTTTGTAATCGAAATGAATTTATTACTGTTGTTCCTTTTCAAATATAAAAAAAAATTTTCTTCATTCTTTTATCACCAAACGAAATGTTACAGAAAACGATGCCATCTGGTGGCGAAACGGAGTTCGCCGGGTTTGCTAGTAACATATAACGAAAGATCTCTGGAGAGAGATCGAAACATGGAGATGTTTCGATAATTTCTCCTAATCAGCCGACTAGTTCACTCGACGGAAACCACCGCTGAAATGATGTTTTCAACTTGGTTGACAACCGCTATTTTCACTTCCATTTGGTTTACAACCTAGTTGACAACATAGTCTTCAACTAAGTTGATCGTCTGTAGGCCGCTTAAGGATCAATTCGAATTCGGCAAAAGTTTATCAACAGAGAATGCAATAAAGAACGTAATGGATAATAATAATTTATGACAATATTGATGAAACAATTCCATTGAAGGGTGTGGTAATAGATCTGGAGACAGCTATGCATTCCGTGGAAATACAATCTCATTCAAAGTTACCTGTTGAATCGCTATAAATACAGGAAAAATAAAAGTTTCGTGAATGACACCAAAGTCCTAAATAAGGATACACATGGGCTGATCTGAAAGCAGAAGAGGATTTGGAGAAACTGACTAAATGGTTTCAATCGAATGAAGTTAACTAGAATTGCGGGAAGACAAAATACCTCACTATTTCTTGAAGTTGAGGACCAATCAAAATTCCATAGGATTATGAGTTCTATTTGAAAAAATATGATAATAATGTATGCGTTTATACAGGGTGTCTGGTGAGGAATGGGACAACGTTTAGGTGGTGATGAGGGATGTCTCAAGGAGTGAGAAAATGCCGTTTGAAATCATCTGAGGTACATGGTTCCTGATATACAGGGGGTTTTAGAAAAAATTAGGAAATTTCAAATGACCATAATTCAGGAAATATGAGAGCTAATCCGATGATTTTTCGTATGAACAATGATAGAGTGAGTACGAATCTGTTTGAACGAAAAATTCGAAATAAAATCAGATCCGGACTCAGAAATTTCATTTTTTCTGAAATTAGGTAAAAACAACACCCTGTATGCGGTTTTCAATTTTTTTGACTTCATATTCTGAGAGAGCAGGAAAAATACATTCAAACTCAACTGTCATCCCGAATGGCACAAATTTTCCCTCCTTTCTATGGCCCTTCGAATGTCAATCTTCTGATTTTCGCTGTCGTACAAAGACAATCACAGAGACGTTTCAGTGTTAATGTGTGGTGCGCAGTTTATGATAATAATTTAATAGGTCCTCATTTTTTCAAAGAAAGACTCACCGGAGAAATTTATAGAGATTTCCTTATGAATGTTCTTCCTAATTTATTAGGGAATATTAATCAAAGAGGACTTATCTTCCAGCATGATGGAGCACCCCCACATTTCTCAATTTTAGTGAGAAATCATTTGAACGAGGTCTATTCAAATAGATGGATAGGTCGTGGTGGTCCAAGAGCATGACCACCTCGGTCCCCCGACATGACACCGTTAGATTATTTCCTTTGGGGACACCTTAAAACTATGGTGTACGGGCGAGAAATAAATACAAGGAAACAATTAATTCAGCGCATAATAGACGCATGTGACGAAATACCAAACAACCCGAATGTGATAAGGAAAGCAGTTTTGAACTTAATGAAAAGAGCAGATAAATGTGTAGAAGTTGGTGGTTTTCATTTTGAACAATATTTGAAGAATTAATTATTAATTTTCCAAATTTCGCATTTTTGATAATTTTTATAAAAATTTTGATTCGTTTATGATTTTTTTTTTACTTATTAATAACTGTCTGAGATTTCATGTTTCTGAAATGTCGAGAAAATAATAATATGTAAGGAGCGAAAATCGGAAGATTGACATTCGAATGGTCATAGAAAGCATGGAAAATTTGTGCCATTCGGGATGAGAGTTGAACTTGAATGTATTTTTCCTGCTCTCTCAGAATCTGAAGTCAAAAAAATTGAAAACCGCATACAGGGTGTTGTTTTCACCAAATTTCAGAAGAACTAAAATTTCTGAGTCCGGATCTGATTTTATTTCGAATTGTTCGTTCAAACAGATTCGTATTCACTTTATCATTGTTCATACGAAAAATCATCGGATTAGCTCTTATATTTCCTGAATTATGGTCATTTGAAATGTCGAGAAAATAATATGTACCTAAGGAGCGACAATCGGAAGATTGACATTCGAAGGGTCATAGAAAGCAGAGAAAATTTGTGCCATTCGAGATGACAGTTGAGTTTGAACGTATTTTTCCTGCTCTCTCAGAATATGAAGTCAAAAAAATTGAAAACCGCATACAGGGTGTTGTTTTTACCTAATTTCAGAAAAAATGAAATTTCTGAGTCCGGATCTGATTTTATTTCGAATTTTTCGTTCAAACAGATTCGTACTCACTCTATCATTGTTCATACGAAAAATCATCGGATTAGCTCTCATATTTCCTGAATTATGGTCATTTGAAATTTCCTAATTTTTTCTAAAACCCCCCGTATATCAGGAACCATGTACCTCAGATGATTTCAAACGGCATTTTCTCACTCCTTGAGACATCCCTCATCACCACCTAAACGTTGTCCCATTCCTCACCAGACACCCTGTATAATACATAACTTCCCACAAACCAGAAAATGATCGCCGATGATTGAAGAAAAAACGAAACAAAACTCAAAAAAATCATGAAATAAAAAAAAATATTGAAATAAACGAATGCAATTGTTGGAATGAAAAAATTATCGAATATAAGAAAAATAATTATTGCAAAATAACAATATAACTACTAAGTTTCAATCGGATATCTGTCTTCGTACAAAAATACTACTGAAACAATACTCACAAGTCATCGTGTACTGTTATGGCTCCTACATGTTCGTGTCCTCTTTCATATATAACAGAATGTTTATTATTGACGAAATCCATAAATGAAACTGTCTCTGTTTGAACTGAAAATGCAAATAACGAATTAATGATTGCTAATGAACTTGGTCATTTATTGTCAGTTTTGAACTATTTAATGATTATATTAGCTGATGAACTTTTATTTATAATTAATTTCAAGTTAATTTTATCCTTTTATCCTCTTAGCAAAAAAATCGAATGTTTGACCATAGATTATAGAGTATAGAAAGATAGGAAACGGCCTACATTCGTAGTACTAGAAAACGACTACATTTTTAGTTCACATTGACCCAGAGATGGCACTGAAGATCAATTTTCATATAAAATCTGTAATTTTGATTAGAAATTATAAAACTGTAATAAGAATTGACGCGAAATTCGTATTCCCTTCAGGATGTTTCATTTGGATATTTTAAATTCATTATTTTCAATAAAATTCAGTATTTCATATGTAATATATTTATTATGCATTTATAGAAGATATTACAGAAATATTAGGGTATTATTGTAAGATTTATACATGGATTGAATATGAATATACTTAGTGCGTCTGTGGAATTCCAGTTTCTGGCTCAGTTCAACTGCAGCTTCGTTGTCCACCATCACTATTTGAATTGACGGAAAACTTTTCCTGAATAGTCACTTTAACCATTTCATTTTCCGTGCAGCTTCACCATCAGCCACTATTTCTGCCTCTATCGTGGAAATAGCAACAGATGTTTGACGTTGATCAAGCCAAGATATAGCTTTACCTGCATACATCCATAAAACACCAGTTGATCATCCAGTTTCACCATCTCGTTCGTAATCTGCATTACTGAAGGGTACAAACTCATCTTTTTTCCACTTTTTTTGAGACGACACTAACGGCCAAAGCCGTTCGAAGTGAAATGATATTTGTGCAAACCATAAATCTATAATTACTATGGATGCAGAATCACGTGACTTAACAGAAGATCGAACACTTGGATACATTAGAGAGAGAAAGACATATGCGATGTTATCGAAAAGAACAGAGATGAAGCAAGTTTGTGGGCAACTTGTCAAAATCATATGGAAGATGTAAACAAATATTTATGTGACCACAGACTTTGCTTTGCCCCATAGACCTAATAAGAATTATAATAATTATAGATCTATGCTTTGCCCACAAGGATTTGATGCGTTCAATATAATTCAACTGACATTGCCCATAGAACAAGTATGACATTGCCCACAATAGCTCCATCACATTCGACCAAGTGACCTCTCTCTCTCATGCGGTGTCCATTCTTATTAGGTCTATGGTGCAAACGAATTGATTGGCACTTTTTTATATCAATGACATTTCCCATGTATATTGATTTCGAAACTTATAATCATAGAACCGAATTTTTAACCATTCTATAGTGACATTAGTTCACATTTGACCCAGAGATGGCGCTCATACACTGTAGTCGTTTCGTTTCCTATCTTTATACTATATAATCTTTGATTTGACATTTGTTGTCAACGACTGAGCGATATAACCATAGATATAGATGGACTCATGGACATAATATCAATGAAGCCTAATTTTCAAGAGGAAAAAAATGTTTACATTTCGCTTACCGGCACTGTAAAGGGTGTCCTAAATCGTTGTCTAATGAAGGGATCTCAGAAACCCGATGAGCTAGAACAAAATGAGTGGCACATTTTTGGGCTCGATTTTTGAGAGAATTCAACTCAGAGTAAGAAATAAAAATTTTTCGAGCTATTAGAGAAAATTAGAAAATGGGTCAAATGAAAAGTTCTCATAACTTATATATCACTGAAGTTATAAACATGAAACTAAAACATTATACAGGCACTTTTCTCAGTAGAATTCATAGAAGTAATCAATTTTCTTTATGACATTTTGTTCTAGCTCATCGGTTTCCTGAGATAACCTGTCTAGACAACGAATTAAGGACACCCGGTACATTGCAAATTGCCCATATTACCGAGTTTGTTCAGTAACTCTGGACAGACTTTACCAATCGACCACAATCTTATCTAATCAAATCTAAAATATATTTACCGACAATGAAATCCCTTAAAACCCATTGTGTGCCTAATAGAGAAGCATCTCTCTTCAACATATCCTTGTATATTATTTCGTACTTTTCGGAGACGTCCACGAAATACTCTTCAAAAAGTTCTTCGGTATCTGAAAAATGAACGATTAAATCAAAATCAGCTAGAAAAGCTTTTTGACCTGACTCTTTTCTTTCATCTGATCGACCTCGTTCAAACACAACCGGGATACGTGATAACGCCTTGGCATCATGTTGAATCTCACGGTGTGTATAGGTTTTCCTAAAAATTGGCTGTACCAAAATAACAACCTCAGTCTCTTGTCGAAGATGCTGACTACCCCTTTCTCGTCGCCAGTCATGACCACCCTGAAAAAATTGTGCATGCTATTACATGGTTGAATCGGAAAGGATTTCCTAAGGTATAAGCACGGCCTTCTAAAGACATGGCCGGGCGCCTCAACTCGCAACGCCGCAAAAGACGATCTTTGGGAGGTATACCTCTTGCACGAGAGATACGATATTTCGAACGTTCATTTTCATTTCCTGATGTTATTTAGTGTGTTTTCCGATGAATATCTGAAAAAAGGGTGAAAGAAATAGATTATAGAGTATAGAAAGATAGGAAAACGGCCCTGCATTCGTAGTACTAAAAACGACTACATTTTTTAGTTCACATTTGGCCCAGAGATGGCACTGAAGATCAATTTTATATAAAAATCTGTAATTTTGATTAGAAATATATAAGAAAACTGTAATGAGAATTAATGCGAAATTCGTATTCCCATCAGGATGTTTCATTTTATATTTTAAATCCATTATTTTCAATAAAATTCAGTATTCCATGTGTAATATTTTATTATGCATTTATAGAAGATATAACAGAAATATTAGGGTATATTATAAGATTTATACATGGATTGAATATGATATCGTCGGTTGAATGCAGAACTCTACCAAGTCCAAAATTCATACTTTCAGGAGACACGTTTTTTTGAATAGGTCAAAAGCTGATTGAAAATATATAAAATTCTTTCATTTTGAACTTCAACTCGAAGATCCTGATTGTTTTGTGATGGTAGAAATTCGCCCAAAAGAAATTCCGAAAAATTGGGACATAATAAGCCTTGTACGGTAGTTCTTCATATCAGAACTATTTTATGTCCACTTTCAACTGAACTATGTCGTTATGATGGGTTAGTAGAACTATGCTATGTCTACTTTCAACTAAACTATGTCCTTATGGTATGGTCAGAACTATGCTATGTCCACTTACTCGCTAGATTGAACTATCACGTGAGTTTATAGAAATGAAAAAGTGGGTAAGGATATAAGATGGACTTGCAATACTTCTGCATCAGATGGAGTGTAGTATCAAGCATCTTTTTAGGCCATAAACCGATTTCCAGAAAAATGGACTTGGGATAGTTTCTGCATTCAACTGACGATATACTTAGTGCGTCTGTGGAATTCCAGTTTCTGGCTCAATTCAATTGCAGCTTCGTTGTTCACCATTACCTTAAACAATGCCATTACTGTTGAATTGACGGAAAACTTTTCCTGAATAGTCACTTTAACCATTTCATTTTCCGTGCAGCTTCACTATCAGCCACTATTTCTGCCTCTATCGTTGAAATAGCAACAGATGTTTGACGTTGATCAAGCCAAGATATAGATTTACCTGCATACTCCATAAAACACTAGTGGATCATCCAGTTTCACTATCTCGTTCGTAATCTGCATTACTGAAGGGTACAAACTCATCTTTTTTCCACTTTTTTCGAGACGACAGGAACGGCAAAAGCCGTTCGAAGTGAAATAATATTTGTGCAAACAAATTGATTGGCACTTTTTTATATCAATGACATTTTCCATGTATATTGATTTCGAAACTTATAATCATAGAACCAGATTTTAACCATTCTATAGTGACATTAGTTCACATTTGACCCAGAGATGGCGCTCATACACTGTAGTCGTGTCGTTTCCGATCTTTATACTATATAATCTTTGGGTGAAAGGAAGTATGCCTTGCTCAGTCAATAAATTGGATATAAATGAAAAAAATTGAAACTGAACCGAATTGGTTGATGGTTGAATCCATTTATTGTCCAGCAAAACACCTACACGGGGAGGTGTCTCTAGCCAAAAAACTTGAACTCAAATATAACTTTCAAAATAGAATTAACTCCAATAAAATAATTTCCTCCACTTCTATGTGAGTATCATTCTCATTCTTCACGTAATTATTGAGAAAGATTTGAATGAATTTAGAATGAACTTCGAATTCAAACCACAAGTTCCTATGAATTTGAATATGTGATGAAAGTCCAATTCAATGCTATGAATAATCAGTTAACATAAAATTGATTTTTTCCGAAACTTCCCAAAAAAAGTTTCGTTGTCGTTCAAAATATATTCTGAAATAGAGCACATTGGTATGAACGATAATAGAATTAAATGGGTCGGTTCTTTCATCTATGAAAGCTTACGCTGTTCATATTTCGGCAACTGAAACAATTGAAATACATATCTTTAATATACTTTTTAGAAGGATATTACTTCTACACGATGAAATACAAAACGTTCGTACCATTTATCGAAGCGAATGAGTTTGATTTATAGGTTAGAGACACTTACAAAAAGACGAAATTTGTAATCCCAAGGAAAATTCACTAACACCAATATCACAAACACTTTCACTGTTCATAGCACACGAACAATCAAAATAGTTAACTTATTTTTCACATTTACGACCACAATCAACACTAAAAACTTAATAATGTACCACTAGATATTAACTAGCGCTCACGCTTGCGCCTGTAACACAACTGTCCATAGAGACTACTTTCGAAGGCTTTGCTTGTAATATGTCGGGAGGGTATACCTCTCTACAGCGTTGCCGCTCTTGGCTATGACCCGGCCCGTAGGTTTAGAAGGCCGTGGTATAAGTTATAAGTATAGTTTCTAAAAAACTTTATAGGTTTTCATTCCATATAAAGTTTTTTAGAAATGCAGAATCCGCCCAGAATATGTTTCAATCGATATTTATAAGTACAGTGTTTCAAAAAAAGGTGACTCCCTCTCGAGGATAGATAGAAAACCGAAAAATAATTGAGTAAAAAATTTTCATATCACCATCCGTATTCAAGATACAGGGCGTCGAACAAAAAAAAATTATACACATCTTTTAAGATTCTGCCGAAACCACTGGCAACATTGCGATGAAATTTTATACGAATATGTTATGGAAGCTGGTACAGCCAATGGATTTGTTTTTATGTCTGAATCTCATAGAGGGCGCTAGTTACACGGTTCGTACCAACTAGTATTGAACATAACATTTTTGATATTAGATTTGTAGAGCGAATTTTCAAGTTAACTTTAACATCATTTTATTTTACACCAATAAGGTATTCTTGCGAAAACTCGTAATATTTCGATTTGAAAATTACTTCAATGACCTCATAGTCGACTCCCAACCGTTAAGAAGATTTATGGATTCTTTAGAAAAAAGGATAGACTTGTGTATTTGTGAAAATTCAATCATCCGATACACTGCTGACCCATGTTTGAGTACGTCCCATCAAGATGGCTTTGCACGTTCTATACCAAAATGTGCGTGGCTTACGTACAAAATTACATACATTTAAGACGAATGTGACCACAGGTTCCTTCGATGTGATAATGGTCACTGAATCGTGGTTGAATGCGGGCGTGTTCGATGGTGAGTTGGTAGACGATGATTACACTATTTTCCGGAGAGATAGAGACTTGAGTACTTCTATAAAAAAAGACGGTGGTGGTGTGCTTGTGATCGTACGTAACGAATTGGACGCTAGGCTCGTACCTGAGTTCAATAGTGGTCAGGAGGACATTTGGGTTGTAATAAAGATCAATAGGATAAACATTTACATGTGTTGTGTTTACATTGCACCGGGTGATGACGCTGCCTATACGACATTCGTGAACAAGCTGGAATCAAACAGGATGAAGATTAGCGGTCAAGATTTGTTGTTGATCTGTGGTGATTTCAATTGCACATCCTTGAGGTGGGTGAGTCGGTCATCGTGTGACGTTTTGGAAGCGACGTTGGTGGATAACAAATACGCAAGTTTTGTTGATTCTTTGAACTTTTTTGAGTTGAAACAATTTAATAGCATACTTAATTCTAAAAATAAAATACTTGACTTGATTTTATGTAACAAGATGAGGGTTAATACTGTCGGGCGATCTGACGCTCCTTTAGTTGAGGAGGATGTCTATCATCCAGCCGTTGAATTTTTTCTCGACGCTACTGTTCATGATTACTTGAGAGATTCTGCCGAGTATAAATTAAATTTCAGGAAGGGTAATTATGAGGCTTTGAACTTGGAACTTCTCGATCTCGATTGGAGTTCTATGCTGGAGAATTTGAACGTGGATGATAGTGTGGATGTTCTCTATGACATATTAAATAAGTTTATTTTGAAATATATACCTAAAACTAAACTCAATAAAAAATTTCCCCCTTTTTATTCAAAAGAAACAATATACATTATTAATCAAAAAAATAAATCTCACAAAAAATATAAAATCATCATTATAATCATTTCAAACAGTTGAGGGCTCATTCAAAGAAACTCATATCAAGGGATTTTCATCGTTATCTTGATGGCATTGAACAGGATATATCGTCTGACTCAAAACATTTCTTTAAGTATATTAAACAAAAAAGGCGCCATGGTGGATCAGTTCCGTCTGTTATGAGAAATGATGGCTTAGATGCCTCGTCTCCCCAAGACATTTCAAATCTTTTCGCTGATTTTTTTGGCTCTGTTTACGAGCCCCCCTCGAGTACTCGTGAAAATCTGGATAAAGTTGAAAACATCTATAGTAGCGATTATTTGGCCGAGATTTCACTCTCTAGAGCGAGTATTGAAGAAGCTTTGCAAACATTGAATCCCAGCAAGGGTCCGGGTCCAGATGAGATCCCGCCAATATTTTTGAAAAATTGTCATAAGTCTCTAGCATATCCATTATTTATCATTTTCAATCGATCGCTCAAAAGTGGTGTTTTTCCTCAACGCTGGAGGTTGTCAAAGATCATTCCAGTGTACAAGGAAGGCCGAAAGGACTTTGTTCAGAACTACAGACCGATATCTATTATTTCAACCATTCCCAAAATCTTTGAATCATTGATTTACAATTTCTTAGCTTATCATGTAAAAAATTTAGTGATAGAAAATCAACACGGTTTCGTTAAGGGTCGAAGTCTAGAAACGAATTTAATTAGTTTGGTTGAATACGTTTATGAAGGGTTCGAGTCACAAGATCAGACTGATGTAATCTATACTGATCTCAAAAAGGCATTCGATAAAATCAATCATTCTGTACTATTACGTCGACTTGCAGAGGTTGGAGTTTGCGGTGATTTACTCAGATGGATAAAATCTTATATTTCGAATAGATCACAATTTGTATATGTCAATGGTCATAGGTCAAGTAAATTCGCGAGTACTTCGGGAGTGCCACAGGGTTCTCACCTCGGGCCTCTTTTTTTCATCATTTATTTGAACAACATATCCTCTTGTTTCCATTTTTCTAGATTCTTGCTGTATGCTGACGATTTAAAGATTTTTTTGAGGTTAAAAAGCATGCTGGACTGTTTTCTATTGCAACAGGATCTGAACAGATTTCAGGATTATTGCAGGGAGAATTTTCTCTTCCTGAATCTTGATAAATGTTTAAAAATTTCTTTCACAAGAAATATCAATGTACTCAATTTTCACTATTCCATAGACCAGATTCAGCTGCGGCAGGTGGGTAGTGTTCGCGATTTGGGGGTGATTCTTGATGCAAAACTGAATTTTATTGAACATATTGAAAGCGTCCTCTCTTCAGCGAATAAAATGCTTGGTTTCATCCTTAGACATGGTAAACAACTTAAGAGAAATGAGACCATGATGACAATGTACTATTCTTTCGTCTTCAGCAAGCTGAGTTTTTCGTCGTCGGTTTGGAATCCTCATTATGAATGTCATATTAAACGGTTAGAAAGTGTACAGCATAAGTTTCTGAGATGTTTGTCGTATCGAAATAATTTCCAAATTGTCAATCATGATTACTCTGACGCACAACTAAGATTCGGTATGCTCACTTTAGAAGACCGGAGAAAAATTAGCGATTTCAGTTTGCTATATAAAATACTGAATGGAGTCCTTTCGATCCCTTCTCTTCTCCAGTCTATACATTTTAAGGTTCCAGAAAGAAAATTGAGATCTAAAGAGATGTTTTGTGCCCTTTCGAAGATTAAATGTCACCCAAAATTCGCCAATATGCAGAATCACGAAATCATTCAATTCAAGCCCTTTTAGTTTAGATCCCTTCAATGTCTCCTTCGCACAATTTAAAAAAAAATTAAAGCTCAATTTTTCATTGTAATATTGTAACATCCCTTCAATATCATTTATTTTATGATAGCTCTTGATTTCAAAAGAATATATATATATATCATTTCATTGTTTTTTCTATACTTTGTTTGTAATTAATTCTTTTTTTATGTAACTACACTATTCTTAAGTTTAGCCTACAGGACTGTATGTTTTAAATGTCAATTTATGAGTACTGTATTGGGTTGAAATACCTGTTTGTATTCTTATTCCTAAATAAATAAATAAATAAATAAAATGGAGGATATTTTGAACATTTTCTCTTATTGAATTATATTTTATGTTATTCCTTTTTTAAAATTTTTTTTTCACCTTGTGAATTTTTGCTGAATTATTAAATTCATTATATCTTCATTCAAGCATCGGGTAGTGCTTCATAATTTTCAAATCAAAATAATTCAAAAACGGTACCTACACTTTATCGAGTTTCTTCAACAGCTCCTTTTGGTGTAAAATTGAATCACCGCTCGTAGCCTGAACTTCACCTTGTAAATAACAGCAATCATTATGCGCTTGTTGCATAATGAACTATTATGACGGTATACAGCGAATGATAGAATGTACTTACGTATCAGCCGAATCGATAGTGTTGACTGAAACTTTAGATATTTTGCATATTTTCACGGTTAAAGTCATATTAGCCACTTCATCTTGATTGAAATCCTGGTAGTACAAGGTGTTTCCGAAAACAATGATGCAACCTTCGGTAGTGGATACCACAGCTTCATGGCAATGTTCGATATATGTTATGTCGGTGAGGTAACCAATCTTTCCTCGGTACTTGATCGACGGAATCTCTGGTTCGGATAGGGTTTTCTTTTCATTGTCCTACAAATTACATATATAGGTATTGATAGCCAGTCAACTCAAAGACGTCGCAAAGATATCCCAGCGATATCTTTTAGAGAGATTGTGCATACTTTTGTGACTGCGAGGTTACTGGAAGCTCTATATCTCCTCCAAATTTCCGCCTCAGGGATATTTCCAGAGAGGTTTCAAAAATATCCCTCGTGGAAATTCTCAAACTGATCACATTGTGGAGGTCAACAAGATATTCGCATAAACCTACCATCGTGACAAGTATGAGAACTTCCCAACCACCTCCGCAATTGTGAGCTTTCTGAGAATATCCTATAAACCTACCATTGCGAGCTTTTTGAGAATATCTCAAAGACCTCCCATTGTAAACAAAATGAGAAATCTCATTATTTTGATAATTCACAGTATCCATAATAGTATATTATTCGATGAGCGGTAATGCAGGTCAAAACACACGCAGATGAATTTTGCACCACGAGCCGTCAAGCGAGTGGTGTAATTCACCAAGTGTGTTTTGAGCATTACCGCGAATTGAATACTATACTTTATCCACGACTTCTTCAGTAAAATTCGAATTAATCTGCATTTAAAAAATTTTGAACAGTTGTCAAAAGCGTTGACAACATTTCGTCCAACCGTCAAACCTCTGTACTCTGTGGTCGGGAATCAAATCAGAGTCTCTAACTAATCAAATCAAGTACTTTCGCAACTTAAAAAATTTACGTTTTCCAAAAATAAATCTGGAATGAATCGCTAGAACGTTATCTTGATGGCTGCAATAGAATTCCGGATCGATCCTACTTTTTATTCATTCATTTTGTAAGCAATTTCATTTTTCCTAGGTATTTTTATTAGCGGGTGTTATGGGCGGGTGTTATTATAACACTCGCTTTTCGGTCCATAGACATGTCTACGGTAGTATTATGGCTACTATTACACATAGAAATTAGTTTAATAATTGACATATTACTCTATAGGAGTGAATAATTGTATATTATTCAATGAGCGGTAATGCAGAATGCAGGTCAAAACACACGCAGATGAATTTTGCACCACGAGCCGTCAGCGAGTGTGTAATTCACCAAGTGTGTTTTGAGCATTACCGCGAATTGAATACTATACTTTATCCACGACTTCTTCAGTAAAATTCGAATTAATCTGCATTTAAAAAATTTTGAACAGTTGTCAAAAGCGTTGACAACATTTCGTCCAACCGTCAAACCTCTGTACTCTGTGGTCGGGAATCAAATCAGAGTCTCTAACTAATCAAATCAAGTACTTTCGCAACTTAAAAAATTTACGTTTTCCAAAAATAAATCTGGAATGAATCGCTAGAACGTTATCTTGATGGCTGCAATAGAATTCCGGATCGATCCTACTTTTTATTCATTCATTTTGTAAGCAATTTCATTTTTCCTAGGTATTTTTATTAGCGGGTGTTATGGGCGGGTGTTATTATAACACTCGCTTTTCGGTCCATAGACATGTCTACGGTAGTATTATGGCTACTATTACACATAGAAATTAGTTTAATAATTGACATATTACTCTATAGGAGTGAATAATGTATATTATTCAATGAGCGGTAATGCAGAATGCAGTCAAAACACACGCAGATGAATTTTGCACCACGAGCCGTCAGGCGAGTAGTGTAATTCATCAAGTGTGTTTTGAGCATTACCGCGAATTGAATACTATACTTTATCCACGACTTCTTCAGTAGAATTCGAATTAATTTGCATTTAAAAAAATTTGAACAGTTGTCAAAAGCGTTGACAACATTTCGTCCAACCGTCAAACCTCTGTACTCTGTGGTCGGGAATCAAATCAGAGTCTCTAACTAATCAAATCAAGTACTTTCGCAAATTCAAAAAATTTACGTTTTCCAAAAATAAATCTGGAATGAATCGCTAGAACGTTATCTTGATGGCTGCAATAGAATTCCGGATCGATCCTACTTTTTATTCATTCATTTTGTAAGCAATTTCATTTTTCCTAGGTATTTTTATTAGCGGGTGTTATGGGCGGGTGTTATTATAACACTCGCTTTTCGGTCCATAGACATGTCTACGGTAGTATTATGGCTACTATTACACATAGAAATTAGTTTAATAATTGACATATTACTCTATAGGAGTGAATAATTGTATATTATTCAATGAGCGGTAATGCAGAATGCAGGTCAAAACACACGCAGATGAATTTTGCACCACGAGCCGTCAGGCGAGTAGTGTAATTCATCAAGTGTGTTTTGAGCATTACCGCGAATTGAATACTATACTTTATCCACGACTTCTTCAGTAGAATTCGAATTAATTTGCATTTAAAAAAATTTGAACAGTTGTCAAAAGCGTTGACAACATTTCGTCCAACCGTCAAACCTCTGTACTCTGTGGTCGGGAATCAAATCAGAGTCTCTAACTAATCAAATCAAGTACTTTCGCAACTTAAAAAATTTACGTTTTCCAAAAATAAATCTGGAATGAATCGCTAGAACGTTATATTGATGGCTGCAATAGATTTCCGGATCGATCCTACTTTTTATTCATTCATTTTGTAAGCAATTTCATTTTTCCTAGGTATTTTTATTAGCGGGTGTTATGGGCGGGTGTTATTATAACACTCGCTTTTCGGTCCATAGACATGTCTACGGTAGTATTATGGCTTCTATTACACATAGAAATTAGTTTAATAATTGACATATTACTCTATAGGAGTGAATAATAGTATATTATTCAATGAGCGGTAATGCAGGTCAAAACACACGCAGATGAATTTTGCACCACGAGCCGTCAGGCGTCAAGTGTGTTTTAAGCATTACCGCGAATTGAATACTATACTTTATCCACGACTTCTTCAGTAGAATTCGAATTAATTTGCATTTAAAAAAATTTGAACAGTTGTCAAAAGCGTTGACAACATTTCGTCCAACCGTCAAACCTCTGTACTCTGTGGTCGGGAATCAAATCAGAGTCTCTAACTAATCAAATCAAGTACTTTCGCAAATTCAAAAATTTACGTTTTCCAAAAATAAATCTGGAATGAATCGCTAGAACATTATCTCGATGGCTGAAATAGATTTCCGGATCGATCCTACTTTTTATTCATTTTTTTTGTAAGCAATTTCATTTTTCCTAGGTATTTTAATTAGCGGGTGTTATGGGCGGGTGTTATTATAACACTCGCTTTTCGGTTCATAGACATGCTACGGTTGTGTTATAGCTACTATTACACATAGAAATTAGTTTAATAATTGACATATTACTCTATAGGAGTGGATAAAATTTATTAAACCATCCGTTCAAATAGATATTGTTTTCTCCAAAATTCGATATAAATTCAAGTTAATAGTTTGTGTTTTTTAAACTGGTCTAAATTAATCTGTTTTCTTACGAGATTTTCATTGATCTCTACTTTCGGAGCTCAATTTTTTTCGTTAGAAATTTTTATCAAGATTTCATCCCCAAAATTGTTTTTATTGGCTAGTTTTGTATGATGCAGAAAGAAAGCATTCAAATTGGTATATTTTTTTAAATTATATCAGAGGAATTGCACTAAACTGCTTTTCGATTTTCATTACATTAAATGAATAACCGTTTGAAATAACAAATATCTAGAGAAAAGCAGGTTTAGACAGTAATTTATCTGAGCAAATAGAAAAACCTTGATTGTTGTTTACATTAATTCACTGCTTAATAATAATTTGGTGCCATATGCCCCTGGTATCAAAGTAGGTCGGATGGGTTGGGAATAAACAACTTCAGCGATCTACTAATTCATGTTCATTTCATTCAATTATTGATATTTATTCTCCTTCTTTTTTCACTGCGAACATTGAATCAGCCAGTCTTGGGAGAACACCTCAAAATCTTGATCTTGATGACCCTTTATGTATTTATCTATCAATATGTATTAAAGTACCTGTATCTACGTGTATCAAAGTGTTTTGAAATAATATTTTCCTGTTATTCTGATAATTTGAAATCATGTAAAGGGTATAGCCGGGTTTCAATGGTAAATCTGCCCCCGCGGCCTTTTCGATTCATATTGGGGGGATCGATTAGGCATTGAATGAAAATAAATCAGCCAACTTTTCAGCTTTTTATCTCTAACCATTTTCGAGATTTCTGTAAAAAACACTTTTTTCGTTTTTATTTTTTTCTCTTGTGAAAAACAAAATTTTCGAATGGTGATTTTTTCTCTTTATTCTTTGTTATTAAAGGAATAGACGTATAATTCTTTTATGAATTTCAGCTGAAAAATCGATTTTTAGAGAAAAAAATAAAATTATAGTTACTGGAATTTTGGTGTTCTTCAAAAGTGTCCACCGCCATTTTTTGACATCAAATGTCTTCTTCGGTTCTTTATACCCTGGATTTTTTTCACATTTTTAAAATTGGTGGAACATTTTGAAAAAAAATTAAAACTGTTTGAATTTTAGGATTCAACAGATATCCATCAAATTTTGGTGCGTTGTATTCATATGGGCTCCCTGAACAATATTTGTGAAAAAAACAATTGGCGATCTGTCTTAGTTTGGAAGATATGTGCCCCCAAAGTCCGAAAAATATTTCACCTGAAAGTCACTTTTCTCACTACAAAAACACTGAATTACCGCTTTTTTAAGTTAAAAGCCTCTCTGAACATTTTAACATGAAGATTTGATTCATTTTATTTCAGATATATTCAATTATTATTGCAAAAACATCGAAAAAATTCGAGTGAAAGCCCGCCTTTCTTTATGGTAAGTTTGGCACTACCGCGTCTTTCAGCGTATGACATAAGGAAATGATAGCCGGATTAATCGGCATGCATCGTGTCATATTCGCGCGAAATAAATCGCGGTAGTGCCAAACTTACCATAAGAAACGGCAGGCTTTCCCTCGAATTTTTTCGATGTTATTGCAATAATTATTGAATATGTCTGAAACAAAATGATTCAAATCTTCATGTTAAAATGTTCAGAGAGGCTTTTAACTTAAAAAAGCGGTAATTCAGTGTGTTTGTAGAGAGAAAAGTGACTTTCAGGTGAAATATTTTTCGGACTTTGGGGGCCCGTATCTTCCAAACTAGGACAGATCGCCAATTGTTTTTTTCACTAATATTGTTCAGGGAGACCATATGAATACAACGGCACCAAAATTTGATGGATATCTATTAAATCCTAAAATTCGAACAGTTTTAATTTTTTTCAAAATGTTCCACCAATTTCAAAAATGTGAAAAAAATCCAGTGTATAAAGCACCAAAGAAGACATTTGCTGTCAAAAAATGGCGGTGGACACTTTTGAAGAATACCAAAATTCCAATGACTATAAATTTATTTTTTTCTCTAAAAATAGATTTTTCAGCTGAAAATCATAAAAAAATTATACGTCTATTCCTCCAATAGCAAAGAATCAAGAGAAAAAATCACCATTCGAAAATTTTGTATTTCACAAGAGAAAAAAAATGAAAACGAAAACAGTGTTTTTTACAGAAATCTCGAAAATGGTTAGAGATAAAAAGCTGAAAAGTTGGCTGATTTATTTTCATTCAATGCCTAATCGATCCCCCCAATGTGAATCGAAAAGGCCGCGGGGGCAGATTTACCATTGAAACCCGGCTATACCCTTTATGTGGCGGTTATAATAATTTAAATAGAAATAATTGATTCACTTCAAGCCAATACGTTATTCCATGTTTTGATTTTGTATTTCATGGTTATTCTGAAAGTTTAAAATCAATTTATAATTTATAATACAATAAATTGATTGGAAATTTAGATACATAGCAAAATTGAGTTTAACTTCATATTTTTTTTACCCCCCTGTCTCCACGAAAATTATTACACTGTTTGTTTCGTTGATAAAGTCCAGTTATTTGGTAATTCGGTATAAAGGTGACTAGGCAATAAATCACCTGGCGCCCTACGTGAGATTTCTTGCATATTTCGAGGTGAAAAGAACCACATTTATTTTTTGCTTGTTTGTCTGAGCTAGCTGGTCAGCTTTTTTTTGTTAATGAGGCTAACAATTTGATGAATAAAACCGTTACACGCTTATGGCTAGCTTTCACTGCATACGAATCTAAAACCAATTTAGAGAGAAGATAAACAATAATATGTAATGATGAAGGATGAAGGAAGCTGTAATAGTTGACCTTGCAAAAAGACATTCAAGATACGACTAATCGTATATTCTTAGGTTCAATCTTCTTACCCAGCTCAGAAAAGTAACAGCTCTCTCGAATAAAATAGCAAAAAGAAATTCGTTGTTTGGACTGAAAGCTATTTTCAACACCTTTCCGAAATAATTTTCCATGTGCACTTGTCCTGTAACAGAAAAGAGTATTGATCAAATACTAACTAAACGGAGAATAGATGAGACACTAGTAGAACAAGCTTCAACGCCATCTGTTTTTGTACAACATTACTAATTCGTGAAAAAAGCTCAATTGAAAAAGGAATCTGTATCGTAAAGTTGCCTCAAAAAGAATTCTGTAGTGCACCTTTTGAATAGGTAGGTACACCCATATACAAGAGGCAAAAAGTTTTTTGAAATTCAATTTCCAAAAGGAAATCAGAAATGGATTCGTGCAAGTTATCGATGAGTGAGGAAATTTATTTTCATGAAAATAATACCTGCAACGAACTTTCATCTGATTTTCTTTTGGAATCGAGAAATGAGGATCAATAATCAAATTCTGGATAGAATAAAAATTTATTAACTGAAATAGGTATCACCAATTGAAAATACAGATTTATTTCATAAATATCTAATCAATAAACTAAGAACTGCATTGAAAACATTTTCAAAAACTAACAATAATGAATTCAATAATACAAAATATGAGTATTTACCTACTAAACTTATTCAATACATGAAAAACTTTTTTGAAAACTACGAGTATCTTAATTCTTATAGGTAACAGAATATACATATGAATTTTATAATTACCTTCTTGCATCTCGATTTTCACATCCAATAATACAGCACGTCTTCACTCTTGCAGACATATCGAAATTTATTATATTTCAAAAAGAACGTGTCAAACCACTTCTTGTGTCAGTTGACAATTCAAAGGTTATTTGATGATAATGATTTTACATATAGTCCGTTCACGAAAGGTTGAGCCGTCGGTTGGCCATGGAAATTTGGCATATTCCACTGTGTATATTAAAATTTAGGTTATGTTCTTGTCAGATTGATACGCAATGTTGTCAATATTGCATAGAGTTGTCTGATAACTCGCAAGCTCGTCGAACGAGGCCGGGTACATTCGGCAACGTTGACTTTATTTTACGTAATGACAGCAAATACTGCCAACTTCAGATAAATAGAGAAACGCCTACTATGTGCTCAACCTTTCGTGAACGGACTATACTTACTATTTTCTCGATAAGATTTCCATGAATGCAACGACATCTAACTCTCAAATTGAAAATAATTTTTTCGTGTATTAGTCTCCTCCTCCGACAGATGGCGCGGAATATACGAGTGGCTCATCTAATTTTTTAGTTTGTCTATGGTATTGATTATTACATACAGACAGGTCCAACGAAAAGTTAATACCTCGATTTTTAGGCTTTAAAATAAAAATATAGAAAAAATGGACCCGCCAATGGTGGTGAACACAATTCCTTGATTTTAAGTGAGGTATTGAGATGGGGTCCGTGAAGTTAGCGAAAAGTTGGAAGCACTGATTCTGAAACGACTCGCCCAATTTCCCATATATGGCGACGCAGTATAAAAACATATATTTGCGTTTATCTCAAAAACTACAATGGTGGAATGAGAGCTTTATGAAGCACTAATTCACACTAACCAGGCACTAAATATTTGAACATTTGCAAATATTTGACATAGTTTCAGAATTAGTGCTTCCAACTTCTTCGCTAACTTCACGCTTGGCTAAAAACAACACTCAATTACTTCAAAACTAAAAATGATATCGCAGCCGTTTCAGAAGCACTAATAGGCACTAATGAAGCACTAAATATTGGCTTATTAATTTCATAGTAATTTGAACTGGTTGGTGCTGAGCGTGAAGTTGGCACCAAAAACTTCAATTGTCAATTTCTCAAAAACTACAATGGTGACATAAGAACTTGATGAAGCACTAATAGGCACCAATTAAGCACTAAATATTGGCATATTAACTTCATAGTAATTTGAACATGTTGGTGCTGAGCGTGAAGTTAGCACCAAAAATTTCAATTGTCAATTTCTCAAAAACTATTATAGATACGAGTAATTGTTGAAATTTAATAAATGAGCAAATAGAGTTGATACTAATATAATGGTGCAATGATAGTTTGATGAATTAAGCACTAAATCTTGGTCATAGTTTCAGAATTAGTGCTTCCAACTTTTCGCTTACTTCACGGACCCATTGAGATGACTTTGATTGAATATCGTATCGAGTACTATCTGACCCGACAATTTCTCTTCAAAATATCCCTAGATAAAGAAATAACAGCGAAAATAATGAAAGAGGTAATCCAAAACATTTCAAATGGTATTCACTAGAATGTTGTTAAGTTTTTCCCAGTACAAACAGATGCAAAAAGGAGATTAATTTACACTAGAGGACAACAACATTAGTGTCACAGGGAAGATCACAATATTCCTCCAAATTTGTCTTTCAGAAATATTTGACCTTGGTTTCGTATACTCAAAAAAAACGAAATAGTTTTACTTTTATCTACTGGTGAAAAGACGAAGCTCGAAGTAATCACTTTCGATAATGTTACAAAAAGTGGCAATGATGTTGTTGACGAATTATCGGCATCTTAAGATTTATCCCGAAATAGCAAAAGATGGACACTGACAATATTCTATGCTCTCCTCAATTGTGCTGGTATAAATGCAAGGGTGATTTTTCAGCCAAACAATAACAATGTCAAGATGAAGAGATAATTCCAGAATTACAAGCGCCTAGGAGAGAAAATCGAAAGGATAATGAAGAACCACGAAAAGCAATTTGTCTGGAACATTTTATGATGTATACTAGCGACCCGCCCCGGCTTCGCACGGGTGCCTCGTACGCGCTTTTTATAGGCACGCTCTTGCCGCACCGGGCGGCCGGCCGGTACCGCCGCAAACGCTACGTCCCGCAATTTTTGAATCTGTAATATCTTCGAAAATATTCACTTAAATCATACGATGTAAAGGGCCATATAGATCTATATTAAATGAACAATGTATTCAAAGTATTTTATTGGTTGAGGATTAATCCTGTATTGGTTAAAATCGCTTCGAAAATAAGCCATTATTTGTCGTAAAAAGTAAATGACAAAAAAAAGTTATTGTGGGTTATCTATAAGAGATAGACATATACCATCACGGACTTTTCTGTAGACCTTTTCAATGTGTACAATACTTAGTACATTATTTTGATAAAACTCGTAGGGTTCAGCCTGCGTTTGCAATGTAAGCGGAAAAAATGAAATTATTTACATCACATTAGAAACCTCAAAAATAACAGTACTTCTCCACTATTTAATGGATGTTATTATACATATAAACCTTCCTCTTGAATCACTCTATCTAATAAAAATAAACGCATCAAAATCCGTTGCCTAGTTTCAAAGATTTAAGCATACGAAGGGACATAGGGACAGAAAAAGCGACTTTGTTTTATACTATGTAGTGATGTGCCGCAGTAAAAAATATCTAAATTCTTACCATTTAGAAACAAAAGATAATCAACAATCATAAAAATCAAAAGATACCTATTCTATTCAGTTCTTTTTTTTTACTGAAATACCTCAACTTAAACAACGATTTTAATTAAATTAAAAGTACTTAAAAAATAATTTGCTGTTCGTGCGACTAAAAACAAAAAATAATCAACAACAAAAGATACCTATTCAATACTTTTTCTGAACTTACATATCTCACCTTAAATCACGATTTTTGAAAATAATTTCCCTAATATTAAATTGATCTAACTGTAAATTTTAATCAAGATCTTAATAGAAAATTGCAATCCATAAATTATGGTTTTATTTAATCTAATCTTATCTCACCTTATGAAGGTACTTATAATTACTATAAGTGCGATTTAAAAATTAACCTCATAATAGAATATAATTTATATTTTAAAACTACTATCATACAATTATTTATTGTAACTTACTTATAATTACTGATACGTTGTCGCGCTGAAAAGCACGTTTTCATTACCTAAGTATTGCTATTTTCCTCGCTGGAGAGCTCCGATATAATAAACGCGTCCGATCGTTGCTAAATTCAAAGTGCTACAGATATGAGATAACGCGCAGTGTTGCCAACTCAGCTTCAACAAAATATGCTAGTGAAGCGTTCAAAAAATGCTAGAAATATGCTACTTTTTTTTAAAAACATGCTAAAAAAAAGGCTAGTTTTTTCCACTGTTACTTTTTCTGCATTTCTGAAATATTATAATTAAGGTAACTCAAATTTCTATAATAGAGAGTTATCGAAACTCAAATACAGGCCTGAGTTTATTAAAGGATCCCTTATTTTGACATGTAAGCATGCGCATTCACAAAACATAATGAGGTGTCGTGCATTAGTCGTAACCATAGATGAATAATCTATGGTTACGACTAATGCACGACTCGGGGGAATCACCTTATTTCTAGGCACCTTAATTACTTCTTCTGTCAGGAATATGCACTGAATAGTGAACTACTAGTAGTTTGACTATTCAACATAGATGTCTCTAACATCGCCGTGGTTCTCTGTACTCGGAAAGTTCAAAACTCGTACAACTCAAATACAGGCCTGACTTTATTTATTACGTTTTTAAAAATATCTACTATATAAAAATAAGTCGGGTTTTCCTCCCTGACGCTTTAACTCCAGATCGCACGGACCGATTTCAACGGTTTTGCATTCGTTGGAAAGGTCTCGGGCTCCGCGAGGTTTGTAGCAAAGAAAATTCAGGAAAAATTTCAAGATATCGAGAGGAACGAAGGAAATTGGTACATTTCTGAAAATTTCATTATTTATGACATCGAATTCAATGACAACTGTCAAGTCTCCTTTCGAGAGGAAAGTGCTTCCAACAATTTCCTCATTTCAGAAGAAAAAGGCCAGATCCGAATCAAAAAAGGTACGAATATCGTTTTCGAGTAGTTCTATAACGTTAATTAACGAAGATATTCGTTGCAGGAATTCTGAAATAACCAGGAAGAAGAAAATATTTTTGACATAGGTACGTCTCATGTAAACATTTGTTCGTTTCGAGTGGAAAACGTTATTTGAATAGGTAAGTCCATATGAAATCATCAACTTCAACGTTCATTCAACGAATTCCTAACATTTCAGCGATCATTTCAGGTCGCAGTGATATTTGAGGTTTCTACTAAACCGAAATTCCCTGACAAATAACGTAATGAGAACAAAATTCGGGGATTATTCGTATTTTAGGAAAAAATACGCCAGGAAATGATATCAAACTGTATTATTATGATAATTATCGATATTTCAATATATTTTTTTCGATTTCCTGATGTTTACATGTTAAAACCCGTTGAAGTCTGAGATAAACAGTCGTCACGTGTAACAAGGCAAGTGGTGTAACGACTAACGTCTAGGTGTGTGGACCTGGTAGTGTACCGGTTTCGAAACCCCATGGTGGCATGTTCTGTTTATTCTGGATAAAAAGTATTTTTTCCAGGTTCAAAGAAGCTGAAGAAAATAATTCAAAATTTTCATGTGCATGTTTTATACAGGTACGTTTTAGATATACAGGGTGAGTCTTTGACTTGTACATATATTTAACCGTAGATTCCTGAGGTCAAAAGAAACACTTTTTTCCTCTGCCATTTTTTCCGATTCGGTCTGGTTACAAAGATACAGGTTGTTGAAAATCCATGGAAAGCATAAACTTTCAGTAATATCTCGCAAACGATTCCTTCAAATGAAATAATTTTTGAAACATAGTTTTTCATGAATATGATTAATCTTTCCCGACTACAAAATTCGAGTAATTCGATGTGAAAAAAGAAAAAAACTTAAAAATTCGAAAAATTGAGTACTTTGGCTGAATGCAACTCTGTCGAAATATTCACAGAATTCAATTTTCCCTATGTGGTCACTTTGACAAATTTCAAGAATATTTCGAGAATTTGTTATCTGGAATGATGAATGGTGAGAGAACTAGCGGATTTTCTTTAACAATGGGGTTACAATTAATAAGCTCACCTCTATACTTCTTCAGTGTTAATCCTCATCTATTCAAGCAAATTTCTACACCACTTTCGAAGTACCTATTCCAATTTTGTTTCGTTGAGCTTTGACATACGTTGATCCAAATTTAAATTACGTTAGAATACGTTCATTTCTCATATTATTCATCATATTTATTACTACTAAAATGACCTTAATAAGTTATTATTCCTGAAGTCGTATGATTTTGAAAAACAACTGACCACAGAACACCGATGTCAAAGAATCTAGTGTCACGTCTGTGACTTTCACCATGCGGACCATAGAGAAAAGTTTGTTCTATGATGCGGACACCCCTTGAAATTCAATCGCCCATGGTGTTTATGAACGTGAAATGTCATGCGTGTTATGGTTGAGTTGTTGTTTTGATTTTGCAAGGAAGATTTCAAGAGATATTGGAAATGAATGCTATAGCTAGAATAGGTGGTTTAAAAGTTAATCCGATATAATCAAAAATGAAGTATACTGAGTATACATCAAGAAGAGATTATTCTGCTTTTCATCACCAGTAAAATTTTTGGATGAATCAATCATTGCATTAGAAATATACAACTGGTATTGAAAGGTGAGTTCATATTTCTTTCATTAATACAGCAGCTTATTTGAAAATTTCGAATGGTATATCTACTCGTTTCTTTGATACAATAGCTTATTTCAAAGGTTTGAATGCTATATCTCGTACTTGCAAAAATTCAGTGGTTAGTTTACCAGTGGCGGCATAGCTCATTCTGAAAACAAAAAAGGGCTATATCTTCTTATTTAGGCCGAATCGGAAAAAATGGTAGAGGAAAAAGTGTTTCTTTCGACCCCAGGAATATACGGTTAAAATATATGTACAAGTCAAAGACTCACCCTGTATACAGGGTGTTTCTATAAATCTATCAATTATTTCACATTTCAACGTTATAACAGAAAGCTTTCAATGAAATTGAAGGGGCTTTTGAATTTCGAGTGATTCGTTATAGGAGGTGGAATTTTAAATATAGATACTATGCTTCGGATTCATACGGGGTGCTCCTATAAACATGTCGAATATTTTGAATTTCTGCATTATCACAGGGACATTTCCACAGAAACGAAGAAGTTTTTGAATTTCAAATGATTTACTATCGATGGTGGTTTGATTTATACAGGGTCTCTTCATAAAAATGCCAAATATTGTAATTTTCTACTTCCTAACACGAACATTTGTATTACTTTTCCCATAAATGTTCAATAGACGCTCTGAGTATATACAGGGTGTGTAGTGTAGTCAGACAGATACCAAGGAATATATCAAATATCTATGAACTTCAATAACCAATGATGATCTATCGAGGTATACAAAACGGTTCGAAAGACCTACTGTTCATCTGATCTATCGGTTCAATTGATCTACCGGTTAAATTATCCTACTTAGAAAGGTAGATCTACCGGTTTCACAAATCTACTTAAAAAGGTAGATCTACTGGCCTGACTAGAAAATCATTGTTTTTTACATGGCAGTTATACTTTATACGTGTTCACGAGTTGGAAAACCATCCGCTTTGTTTGTGTTTACGTCAGGCCAAAAAACAAAAATATGGTTTACCAAAGAGCATTTCAAAAAAACGGATAGTTTGCGGAAACGTATAACGCTTCGATTCAGTATTTACTTTGGATTCTCTTTCATTTACTTAGAGAAGTTTAACTAAGTAACACTTCATTTTTGTAATCGAAATGAATTTATTACTGTTGTTCCTTTTCAAATATAAAAAAAAAATTTCTTCATTTTTTTATCACCAAACGAAATGTTACAGAAAACGAAGCCATCTGGTGGCGAAACGGAGTTCGCCGGGTTTGCTAGTGCTAAATAAATATGCTATATGCTAAACGCCAAAACTAAATGCTAAGCGTGTGTAAAAAATGCTAAATTTAGCATTAAATTGGCAACACTGATAACGCGACTGAGCTGCGCTCAGATGTAAAAGGCCACGCCCCCTTCTCCCGAAGCCAGCACGAACGCCAACCGAATTAAACCGAAGGCCCCGCGGTGCTTTCATACGTTTTATATCCGATTATTTACGACATCACATTAGAAACCTCAAAAATAACAGTACTTCTCCACTATTTAATGGATGTTATTATACATATAAACCTTCCTCTTGAATCACTCTATCTATTAAAAAAAAAACGCATCCAAATCCGTTGCGTAGTTTCAAAGATCTAAGCATACATTGGGACATAGGGACAGAGAAAGCGACTTTGTTTTATACTATGTAGTGATTGCGATAACTGTAACTTGACAAATAATGAATGAATTTAATTCTGTTTTTTTAAAATTAATATTTCATCTGTTTTGTCCACAAGAAATTAATTTTTTATTCTGTTTTCTTCTTGAGTATTATGATATGATTATATGTATGATAATATTAAAAATATATGTGTATTTTCTTTGAAAACTTAAGTCTAGTTTTTTTATTGTAATAGTTTAAATGAATATATTTTCAACAAATTACAATTGAATACTTTTTCTAAATATATCATTTTCAATTAAATGAATACTGAAATACTCCAAAAGTATGAAAAGATTTGTTTTTGTTGTTTCGCATTTGGGGTATGTGATACCCCACCACACTTGTCCACACTTTTGAAAAATATGGACAAGTTCAATTTAGTAACTTTAAAATAGTTTGTTCATATCAAAGTTCAAATCTGTAAATACTTGCCTTCAGGTTGATCTTGACCCTCTGTCCACATCCTAAAGTCTACTCTGAGGTTTTCTTCGTCGCTTTCTCCTATTGATACTAAGTAGGTACCCTTAGGACTCAGCGCCATGTTCATTATGTTTTTACCGTCATATGGATCGAAATAAATCATCAAAGGTGTTCTAGAAGGAACCTGTTAATCTATGAAAGGTCAGAAAACTACTTTCCTTACATATTCGAACTCTGCCAAATGACGATTATGTTATCAGGTCCGCAATCAGCTGTAGCTAGAATATTTCCATTGCTCGAAGAGGAAACAGCAATAACTTTATTCGACTATAAACAGTTATTCAATTATTTTATCATCAGAATGTATCCATAAGTTCGAAGGATTTCAATGTTGGTTATTTCTTCCACATAGCATATACAGTAGACTATCGATAAATTGAATCTCTCGATAATTTGAAGTTCTTTTCAGTTCCCTTGAATAACACTTGATAATTTGAAAAAAATCAACGTGTTCTGACCCCCTCGATAATTTGAAGTTGTAACTGTGACATCTTGCTCAATAACACTGTTTAATTTGAAGTCAAATCACCCAAACACTCTATAATTTGAAGTCCCCACTCTTCTGTGATCCGTTTCATTTTGCACTTGTCTTAATTGAGTTTGCGCAGTCTTCCTTAGAATTGCGTTGAACTAAAACCGGTTTTCGAATTAAAAATGAGTGAAAGAAAGAATAAGGGTCTTTCAATGAGAAAAGACTTGTTATCGAAGAGGTGGAAAATGGCACATTGGAAAAAGATGTTGCGAAATAGTTCAATATTCTACCATCTACATTGTCCATGATTTTAAAGAATAAGAAAAGAATCACTGGAAGTGTCTCCAGTATAGGAAGAATTTCCTCGCCTGGAGGAAAAAGTCTTTCGCTCAGACTCTCGGTTTCTGCCCTCAGGGCAGAAACAAACGATGAATTCTTCTCAGCTCTCAACTTATAGAAAACACCCTGGACAATGCTAGGCTAGATGGAAGTCACTAACTCAAATTAAAATTGCTTACTTCTTTCCGAAATGAAATACTCATGTTATCATATACACATAAAGATCATGAATATAATACATAATCGCATCTACAATATCATTAGTACCTATGTTCTTCTGATCAAACTCTTGTTTAATTGAATTCCATCCTTACTCCCTCTTGTTTATTTGAACTCTCGGTAATTTGAACTTTTTCGTTGGTCCCTTGAGTTTCAAATTATCGACTGTACAATAAGAAGAACTTGTACAATTAAGTATATTGAGTGAGGTTGAACGTATACAGGTTTGGAAAAATCATTCGGAAACATAGGAAAGCGTACAAATCTCCAAGTCACTCTGGCTCCAATGGAACAGCTGAAAAATTAAAACATGAGTGCTATGCCATAACAAATAAAAATCTGGTCATCGCAAACGGCCGCTGGCAAGTGGTAGTGGGGATCTGTCGGGTCTCTCGACCTGGTGCCGTATTCTCGACAAGTGACATTCGAAAACGTATACGAACTTCATTGCGCGAGTCCCTGTTTTACCTGCAAAAATGCACACCGTGCAATGAAGTTCGTATACGTTTTCGAATATCACTTGTCGAGAATATGGCACCTGCGCGCGCTATGAAATCATTCGCAATCCAAACGTGATTTGCGTTAGATCATATTAGTCTAAGAGCCCGCGAACCCCAGACCTTCGTTATTTTATAAAAGCTGAAAACTTGTCTACGCATTCTCCCAACACAGGTAAGAACGATGGACCATTATGAAGTTTGGATTACCCTGGCTTTGGCAGGTAAACGGTATTAAAGGGGTGTAAAATACTGATCTAGTTTCGTCATTTTATAAAGTGTGATTTTTTGATATTACCTTCAGAAAATCATTAAAATTCACGTCTTCAATTGCCAGACACTTACTATAGTGGCAACCCCTTGCCAGACACCCTTAATGTTCATTAAATTATATGTAATTCTACTTACGTTATAGTATAAAAGCTGATTTTTATATATAATACTTGGGTAATAATTAGATAATGTTTTCCCATTAGACAGACATTTTTGATAGTGCCAACCCTTTGACAGACAAGCTTGTAGTTTAGCTGCAGGTGCGAGCGCGAGACAGTATATATGAGTGAGTGCGAGTAAGACGACATTATTATAATGACTTATGCAAATAAATTTTTTGGTACATATTTATATAACTTATCATTTAAGTGAATCTCAAAAACATCTGAAGAGAAGACATTCGAAGCCACAACTGAATAAAATTGTTAAAAATTTTAATTTATTCTATTAACAATTTAATTTAGTTGTAGCATTGAATGTCTCTAATTTTTCTGATAGTCTAAGAGCCCGTGAACACCAAACCTCCGTTATTTTATAAAAGCTTAAAACTTGTCTACGCATGCTCCCAACACAGGTGAGAACGATGGACCATTATGAAGTTCGGGTTACCCTGGCTTTGGCAGGTAAACGGTACTAAAGGGGTGTAAAATCATTAAAGTAAATCTCAAAAACATCTGAAGAGAAGACATTCGATGCTAAAACTGAATAAAATTGTTAAAAATTTTAATTTATTCTATTAACAATCTAATTTAGTTGTAGCATTGAATGTCTTTTCTTCAGATGTTTTTGATATTCACTTAAATGATTAGTTATATAAATATTCACCAGAAAATGTATTTGCATAAGTCATTATAATCATGCCATCTTACTCGCACTCACTCGTATACCGATTTGGATATTCACATCGAAAACATACTATATACAAGGCCTCAGACAGAGAATTCTTCTCTCCAGTTGCACAGATGAATAGGCGAGATAATCAAGTGCGATAACTGAATGAATTCAACTGTCTTACTGCAATAATCTAGTCTTGTCTCTCTCTTATCGCAGTATGGTAGGGAACCCGCACTACACGTATAGAATTTTTAATTTGTCAGGCTGCCCGTAATACTCGATTCAAGTATTTACTGTTGCCTACCATACTAAAGAATTACGCTCCTATAAACGATAAGAGAGAGACAAGACTAGAATAATGAAGTAAGACAACTGAATTCAGTGTGTTACAGCAAGTGATTGTCTCGACTATTCATCTGTGCAACTGGAAGGAAGAATTCTCTGTCTGATGCATTGTATATCGTATATTTCAGATGTGAATTTCCAAACCTGTATACTGTCTCGCGCTCGCACCTGCAGCTAAACTACAAGCTTGTCTGTCAAAGGATTGGCACTACCAAAAATGTCTGTCTAATGAGAAAACATTATCTAATTATTACCCAAGTATTATATATAAAAATCAGCTTTTATACTATAACGTAAGTAGAATTACATATAATTTAATGAACATTAAGGGTGTCTGGCAAGGGGTTGCCACTATAGTAAGTGTCTGGCAATTAATGACGTGAATTTTAATGATTTCCTGAAGGTAATATCAAAAAATCACACTTTATAAAATGACGAAACTAGATCAGTATTTTACACCCCTTTAATACCGTTTACCTGCCAAAGCCAGGGTAACCCGAACTTCATAATGGTCCATCGTTCTTACCTGTGTTGGGAGCATTCGTAGACAATTTTTCAGCTTTTATAAAATAACGAAGGTCTGGGGTTCACGGGCTCTTGCTCTATATCGATTTGATTTGAATGTTATTACAACTTTGTTGTCTGCATGCGAGAGATTTATTTGCCACAATAAATGCAACAAACAATTTACTCAGTGTAGTAAATCAGGTTTTTTTCGCCATAACTGGTTTGAAAATAACATATTTACATAAAAAAATTGAGAAACAAACAATCCAATTCTAAAACCTGAGATATCGACAAAGGACCCCGCACATTTTGTATGGGAATTGGCTCCCGGTGGATTTGGCTGAAAATTTGATATGATGTTCTACTAATCCTTCTGATCAAATATCTCCACAGTCACAAAGCTGAAAAATGCATACTTCTAGGAGTTTTTAGCGATTTTTTGTATCCATTATGGCTTACGTATTACCGTTCACACAGAAATGTTTGAAAATATTTTGAATTGACAGAATCTGCTTTCAATAATCACGAAATATTCTCCACAGTCACGAAGCTGAAAAATGCATACTTATAGGAGTTTTTAGCGATTTTTCGTATCCATTATGGCTTACGTATTACCGTTCACACAGCAATGTTTGAAAATATTTCGAATTGACAGAATCTGCTTTCAATAATCACGAAATATTCGTGACTGTGGAGAATATTTCGTGATTATTGAAAGCAGATTCTGTCAATTCAAAATATTTTCAAACATTTCTGTGTGAACGGTAATACGTAAGCCATAATGGATACAAAAAATCGCTAAAAGCTCCTAGAAGTATGCATTTTTCAGCTTCTTGACTGTGGAGACATTTGATCAGAAGGATTAGTAGAACATCATATAAATTTTCAGCCAATTCCCATACAAAATGTGCGGGGTCCTTTAAATTAAATGTTCAAGTAATCCACTTTGTTGAGCCAAACAGTAGCCAAATCAATCATAGAGAGATAATCACATATCTCTGAGCAGATTCGGAATGGTTGCTATTTTGTCACAAAGTTCGATTACTTTGGACCTTAATTCAAAAAGATTTGTCGTACTGTGAATTCTATGCCCATCAACCAAATTTTTCAGATATCCCAAAGAAAAAAAACATTGGGAGATAAATCTGGTGAGCTGGGAGGCCATTTGATCGTGCCATTTGTAGAAATGACACGGTCAGAAAATGTCGTCTGGAGGTATTGTGTGACTGCGCTTGCGTTGTGACTTGGACAGCCATCCTGTTGAAACCAGATAAGATTCAAGTCAATTGGTAGTTGTCGAACTGTCGGAATAATTCTATTATTGTCCGAATATGTTGCAGCAGTTAGAATACCGTCGATGAAAAATGGGCCAATGCTGTAATTCGCCAGTATTCCAGTCCAAACATTAAGTTTTTTAGGATACTGGGAACGAACAGGAATACTCAGACGTTTATTCTTTCTAGACCGAAATCTTACTACTGACGGGTTATGTTTTCTATTCGAGGAAAACGATGACTCATCAGTAAATTAGATATTGCTCAAAAATGAACTATTTTCATTTTCTTTTTCCATCATCGTTCATAAAATTCCATTCGTCTGATATGGTCTTCTGGAAAAATCTCCTGAGTTGTTCTAACCATTTCTTTTCAAAATATTCCGAATATTTCCATCACTCATATCGACTTGTTCAGCAATAGGGATGTTGAATACTTTTTGGAATTTATTTTATTTTATAAATAAACCCTATACAAACACGAAAAAATTACTTTTTCCTTAAAAATATAGTAATTGCCAATAAAAATGAGTAAATGAAAAGACAATTCGAAATTCCCGCGGAAATGCTCAATTTTGTCACGTTGTGATGATTACGTCATAATACAGTGAACATACTTTGACTTCTGTCAAAGCGAACTGATTTTGCCCGATCCCTTGTGGAAAAGTTCAATCTAAGCCTTCAAAATGAATACGTCGGTCTGTAAATGCTGAATGAGGTGCTTCTTTTATTTGTAATAATAAATATGAGTTAAAAGTCTGCTACTTACAAAGACAATTTCACGTTTTTAAGCTCCGCTGCACAAAAATCCTTGTTTTCAGCAAAGAAACTTGCGACCATAAGGGAATTTATCTTCGGTAAAAGTTACTACTATTACCCTTGATGAATCCTATCTCCATTATAAAGAAAATTGTAGATTATCGTTCTTGTAACGAACTAGGTATTCTGTTCTCTTTCAGCTTTCAACTTCGTAAGTTCGAATCATAGATATGATATATTATATATTTACTATGGTTCAAGTCACAGAACCGTGGGTTTCACAAAGCTTGATTGGCAATCAAATCGTTAATATTGAAGTAAGTCGATGGTTTATGTCAAAACTGAACTGAAAATTGCAGAGAAATGATGACATTTCAATAATCAAGGTGATTGGAGTTTTGTGGAACCCGGCCTATGAATGTATTTTGTTGATCTGAGCACCGAACATTCGAATTTGCAATGACAATACGGATAGTTTGACGTCACTATACGGATTACCTCTGATTGGCGTTCGCAGTCACGTGATAGTTGATAATAAATAACATAATTTAAATCAGCTCTATTTAATTCAACGAGAATAATAAGATCACTAAAATGGTTTTTTAGGATTGCAAAAATTTCCTTCTATGAGGAAAACCTCAATTTATATGAATTCGTAACATGAGTCAACATCCCTATTCGATTACTCGAACAAGGTTCACTAGTTTCAACAATAGCACACACACACATCTACCTCTTAAGTGCTGATTCACAATGGACGTAACCATAACGAACACGTAAACGTACTTTTTCCGTGAACGTAATGGTGTTCAGAATGGACTTTGGGCGCAGTAGCACCTTATAGATGTTTTTGTATAGTAAGAAGATGTTTCTGTACCTTTATAATAAACTAGCAGACCCTACAGACGTTGTTCTGTATACACAAAAATTCATTCAATTCGATCGAGCCGTTTAGTTGCAGAGTAGATGAATAACCTGAATAACGACTACAGCGCCATCTGTTCATCTGATTTGTGGTCATAAACATACGGGCATCGGCAATCCAAAATACATTCATACAATACATCCCTCACACTTCGGTACCTTCTCCTACCCGCCTAGTGCCTACCTCGGAGACGCATTTTGGTGCGATTTCATCTTCAACCTGCCATATCTTTTGATGTATTCATCATTATTTTTGTAACAATTTACAAAGGCTCTGACACTAACATTTGTTGATTAAGAGTCAGGAATAAAGAATATTATTATTATTATTATTATAATTGAATGATGTAAGAGGCAATTTCGTTCTAAATTAAATACTGGGTATGAACGACGTATTCAATTGGATAAGGATCAATAGCGTATTCATAAAAAAATACTCCCAAATAATGCATAATTTTGAGAAACATTCGGATACCTTTGAAAGGTATTACCGAGTAAACCTTGAAAGATAGATATATGCTATCGCGGACTTTTTCGTAGAACTATTGAAGAGGTACATTTCCGTCATACATTGTTTCCATGTACGTCTTACGGTTTTTGCAACGCACCTGAAAATAGCTGATCATGGCTGATTTTGGTACTCATATTTATTATCATTGAAGTTATAGGAGGTTTCCTTAATTTTCTCGGGTGAAAAGTATAGCCTATGTTTACTCAGGGATAGTGTAGCATTCTAAAGGTGAAATAATTATTGAAATCGGTCTAGTAGCTTATGAGTTAACTCGTATCAAACCCTCAAACCCACAAACCCACAAACATACAAATCTTTCTTCTTTATAATATTAGAATAAGTATAATATCAGTATAGATATAGATTAATTCTCTACAAACGCCCTATTGACCACTTTTTTCTATAACCTATATTTTTGAGAATATCTCGAATAAACTTGGGAGGAGATGGAAAATTACATTTTTTCATCTTCTAATGAAAATAAATCGGTCTGTGCTCATTCGATCAGGACGATTGATACCTCATTTTATAGGTTAAATAATTCTCTACAAACGCCCCATTGACCACTTTTTTCTAAAACCTACCGTTTTGAGCAGAATCCGTACCAACTTAAGACATCGGGATCTGAATAAGAAGATCAGTTTTCAGAATATGAAGAAAAAATGGACAAAAACCTTTCCAAATTCACGAATTATAAATGAAATTCATAGAAATTTCCTAAACATGATAAAAATATTTTCATTTATTCGAAGTTTTTAAATGAAACTTGAATAATTTATTCTCTATTAACAAATACTCGTAAATACTTAGCACTTACATTCATATTTATACAACTTCATTGATATATTCCAGGATCAACAAACAAAGACATCGAAGAAATTTCATTTGAAATAGTTAGTTGATTTTGATTGCATTTTCAAACTTGCGATTAATTGCATTATTCCAATCATTCCCTCGAGTTCTAACACTTCGATCCCGCAAATGCAATGGAAATTTTCCGCAGTGACGTCACATCTCGATACGCGTCGGCATACCGGTGTTTGTGTATATCGTGCTCGGAGACGCAATTCGATTTTGGTGCGATTTCATCTTCAACCTGCCATATCTTTTGATGTATTCATCATAATTGAATGATGTAAAAGGCAATTTCGTTCTATATTAAATACTGGGTATGAAGGACGTATTTAATTGGATAAAGATCAATAGCGTATTCATAAAAAAATACTCCCAAATAACGCATAATTTTGAGAAACATTCGAATACCTTTAAAAGGTGATACCGAGTAAACCTTGAAAGATAGATATATGCTATCGCGGACTTTTTTGTAGAACTATTAAAGAGGTACCTTTCCGTCATACATTGTTTCCATGTACGTCTTACGGTTTTCGCAGCGCACCTGAAAATAGCTGATTTTGGTACTCATATTTATTATCATTGAAGTTATAGTAGGTTTCCTCAATTTTCTCGGGTGAAAAGTATAGCCTATGTTACTCAAGGATAGTGTAGCATTCTAAGGGTGAAAGAATTATTGAAATCGGTCAAGTAGCTTATGAGTTAACTCGTATCAACGCCACAAACACACAAACATACAAATCTTTCCTCTTTATAATATTAGTATAGATATTCAATGAATTTTTTGACAATTGATTATTGTGAAGTGTTGTCATTGATTGAAAATGTATGAAGTATTGAGTATTGTTTTTATTGAGACGACGTTTGACGAATATATTATGTCTTGTCTTGTCTCTTTACGTCATTTTGACGTATTGGGCTCGACCGTTGGTCATGTACCCAGTCTCAAAGACAAAAATATATAATAAGTTGGTTTAACTCATAGAATGTGAACAAATTTCTATAATTAAACGTTAGAATTACGGACTACCATAAGTTCAACGTAAAAGTCAAAATTACAGAGCCTATTGTGAACAGTTCCTTATGATTTACATTGGTTCAACTTTGCGTTTTTCGTTTACGTTTCGGAAGTTTTATGGTTTCGTCCATTGTGAATCCAGCATAATTCAGACAATTTTCATGTATGGTTTTGGTAGGTTTATCAATTTTGCAATGACTGAATAATTGTAAACCTCCATATATCTCGATTTTTTATATCCGAAATAGCGGATCTTGAAGGTATTGTCCTATCTTCAAAGGCGACAATGAATGAGTTTATTGTCTCCTGAATACCATTTTATTATTTGAATTTTTTCTTGCAGAATCAACATAATCAATTTTCAAACCGACATGACCTAACGCAAATTATGTTTGGATTGCGACTGCTTCCATAGCGCATGTAGGTCGAGAGACCTCACAGATCCCCACTACCACTTGATAGCGGCCGTTTGCGATGACCGGATTTTTATTTGATATTGCACCGGTATGCCGACGCGCATCGAGATGTGACATCACTGCGGAGCATTTCCATTGCATTTGCGGGATGGAACTTCAGAGAATTATTGGAATAATGCAATTAATCGCAAGTTTCATTGAAAATGCAATTAACAAACAATTTCAAATGAAATTTCTCTGATGTCTTTGTTTGTTGATTCTGAAATATATCAATGAAATTGTATATACAAGGTTGTAAGTGAAAAGAATTTATTTGTTAACACAGAATAAATTATTGAAGGTTCATTAAAAAACTTCGAATAAATGAGAATAGTTTTATCATTTTTGGGGAAATTTCTATAAATTTCACTTATAATTCGTGAAATTGAAAAGTTTTTTGTCCACTTCTTTCTTCATATTCTGAAAACTGATCTTCTTATTTAGATCTCTGTCTTAAGTTGGAACGGATTGTGCTCAAGCAAAGAATAACATCGAATGAAATCTGAATGTCATTTTTCAGTTTTGCAACCGTGTTATCTTCTAACACTTTGAAAATATTTTTCCTCAGATAATGAAGTACTGACGGGATACTTCCTACTTCGGAAAGCAAAAGTACCTTATTTCGGTTCTTTTTAACTCTTCTGTAATTCTTACAGCCGAAAACTGCGCAATTAGGCATGAATGCAGGTATTATAACAATAATAATATATCTCCACTTTCATCTCTGTTCCTCAATGACGTAGATGAGCGCGCCGGACGAGTTTAGACTCCGAATCTGGCATACCGGTGTGAGTGTATCGTGATCGCACTCACGATACACAAACACCGGTATGCTAATATTCGACTTGTGTCTAGAGGCACCGATTCTACTTTGGCTTCCGTCCTTCCGCATGCGCAGTGCACAGTCAGTTGTCAGTTGCGAGTTGTTTTTATTGTTCAACGGAATATTTGAAAATGAACGTTTTTAGTAAAATCATCAGGCCAATATCGTTTTCGTATTTAAAATTCGTTTACATATGAATTTGTATACAGGATGTTATAAAAATTTTTATGCTGGTAACAACTGGATTTTTTTGTGTGTTCCTTTTAGATTATGGTTTTTATATGTCCCTATCTTGGTTTTTCATGAAAAAATACTCACCCTTCCGCTAACTTCCGTGCAAAACTCGATTAAATAGCTATAAAATAAGAAAGGTACCAAAAAATTCGAACTAAAAAATAAGGATTTAGCGACATGATTTTTTTCTTAGAAATTTCTTACCGCTTATCCCAGAAAGAAAGCATTTTCAGACCCCTGTTTATATTGAGTATTTCTTTTAATAACTCAAAGAATCGCCCCTTTCAGTTTTTTATGAAATTCAGGAATGGTAAAGGTTTTTTTCATCGGAAATGAGCATTCTACAATGATTCATGACAACTTTCATTGGTGGCAAACAAGTTTTTCTTCAATTTGAACATTTGGCCTGAATGGGGGTGCAAAGTTAAGCTGTATTTTGGCGTGCACATTTTTAAAAATATTGCGTAGGTTTTGAATGTGACGTATTTATTGACACAGAAATGTTTGAAGATATTTCGTGATTATTGAAAGCAGATTTTGGCAATTCTGTCATAGTTCTGCTCTGATTCTATTATAATGACGTCAAGCTTTCAAAAATATACATTTTAGCGAACTTTGAACAAGTGACATCACACAGAAAATATTTCAAAATGTTTTTGAAAATATTTTAAAGCCAAAATACAGCTTAAGTAATAATATCAGGAGAAACGTTAGAAACTCTCGTTTTCGATTTATTAATAGATGTTAAATTGAAACACAGAGAAGATAGTTTACATAAAAATGTGTATAATGATCATCCTTATTGTTTATGATAGTTTTAAAAGTAAAATGGTTTATATGTCCTTATCTTGGTTTGTCACAAAAAATAACTTTCCGCTAACTTCCGTGCAAAACTGGCTTAGATAGCTATAACATGAAAAAGGTTAAAAAAAATTGAAAAAAATGGAACGAAAATATCAATGAAAACTTTTATTTTTGAAAATACTACATACAATACTAATTAATCTGTACGCGAGAGATTGAATGAAATTTTTTGGAGCTCTTCTGAATTTGGATTTGACCGGGCAACAACTCGCAACTGACAACTGACAACTGACTGTGCACTGCGCATGCGGAAGGACGGAAGCCAAAGTAGAATCGGTGCCTCTAGACACAAGTCTAATATTCGTTCCTAATTTCGTTCGTTGCGCGCAGCTGCGTCACTCACGAGGATCTGGACTTTGTTTACCTATTCAACCCCACGTGCACTGTGCTATTAAATTCGAATTTGGGGTTGTTGTGTTGTGTTTGTGTAGGACGTTTTCAATATCTTTCGAAATATCAGATTGAACATTGTTTCAATCAAGGAAATTATTACCAGGTTTAAGTTCATTTGATGATTACAAACTCTTAATTGATTAATTCCTAGCTTTCCACTCGATTTTGAGCCTTCTTCGGTTTCCCTGAAGAGGGCTCGAAATCGAACCGAAAGCTATAGGAATCAAGAGAGATGTATCATTATGATCTCAATTAAGCTAAAACCTGATAATCGTTTCCTTAATTGTTTCAAACGCAGTTTGATCTCCATCTGATTCTAAGATTGTTTTTAATCTTAATTTATCTCAATATGCAAATTTTCTGAAAAATCTTGATTTTTTTCACATATTCAACTATGTGCAATTGAGCAATTCAGGTTTAATCAGATATTCTAAACTAATTTCTTTCAATATACTTCGAAACATCAGATTGAATTTTAATTTTCATTCATCGCAAAATATTGAAATTTCCAGAAATATCATTAATTTTTTCGGACATTCCACTGTCAATTGAACAATATCAATTGACTTGATAACAAATCTCTATAAGGAATATTTTAGGTGATTAGTTCTTTACGAATATTGAGCATATGAATATATCCTTGAATAGACTTCCGCGGAAAAATTATATTTTCCTTACTGTTCTAGGTACGCCTTTCAAATTTACATGTTTGTACTCGTAAAGTATCACTGCATCATAAAAATAAAATTCATTAGCTCATTAAAATTATTTTGGAAACTGCAATCCATAGATAAATAAATTATTTATCTTCAAATTATCAAGTAAGACCAAAATTCCATTCAATTTCATTCTATCGTTTGAATACATCCTCGTACGTGACGTCACACGATGCGCATCGGCATACCGTGTGTAAGTGTATCGTGATCGCACTTATGTTTTAATTCTTCCACTGTGCCATTGGAGCCAGAGCGACTTGAAGAATTGCACGCTAAAGGTTGACGCTCACTTGGACGAGACGAGACGAGACGAAGCAAAGAGTTGTTTTCCGCAGGCACTGTTTGCACTGAATCAATCGATTCTGATCTTCGCTTCGCGCCTCCCAAGTGAGCGTCTACCCATTTGATTCAGTGCAAATCGTGCCTGCGGAAAACAACTCTTCGCTTCGTCTCGTCCAAGTGAGCGTCAACCTTAAAGCCTACGTTTCCGAGTGAATTTTCCAAACCTGTATAGTTCTATGGTTTATTAACATTCCTTAAATAGTAGGTCTCAACTCAAACTATTTAATCAACATTGAAATCATTCATTAATTAATAGGTTTATCAAAAATAACTTTCTCACATGCCCTTGCAAAAACTGCATCTTCTTTTTCTCTATATCATAAATAACTCCAAAATGTGTAGCATTGAAAAGGAGCTTCCGTTGAGCTGCATGACATAAATTTATGATAGTTGCGTCGCTATTGAATCCAAATGCCCATTCCAGTTTCTAGAAACAGGTTTTCGTTGAAAAACAGAATACGAGTTCATAACCAAATGAGATAGGTAAAGTAGGAAGAATGAAATTGAATGGCCAAATGTGCACATTACGGTGGAAGGATTCATTGAGATGATTAATGTGAAATCAAACAACAAACAAACAACTGTATAGACATTCTTTTAATCGAATGGAAAGTATTTACCCTGTTTTATTTATGAAAAGACAAATAATATAATCCAACAAATACGTTGGGAAATAACTTAAAATAAATTATTTCGAAGGCTAGAAAAAGGGCACTGCCCGAAACGTCGCCAATCACTGTCATATTTTAAATAATATTAAACCCTGAAAATCAAATACCGCTATCTTTTCATTCTTTTAATTTTCAATTTGGTTAATATTGTATATTTTTTAGTAATATAGTTCATATATCATATTTGTACATATGTTTATATTTTTTTAATAGATATAAAATTACTTAACTCAAAGTTTTTTCTTCCCTCAGACCATTCATCATTGTTAGAAATGAAAATATACTGACAAACTTGAAAAACTGAAAGTTTTTATCAGTTAGCTAGATTTTCGAAAATCTTTTTCACAGCTAATAATGAATTCGATGAATTGCATCTTGATTAGCTTATGCTGCATTGTATAATACAGGGTGTCTGGTGAGGAATGGGACAACGTTTAGGTGGTGATGAGGATGTCTCAAGGAGTGAGAGAAAATGCCATTTGAAATCATCTGAGGTACATGGTTCCTGATATACAGGGGGTTTTAGAAAAAATTAGGAAATTTCAAATGACCATAATTCAGGAAATATGAGAGCTAATCCGATGATTTTCCGTATGAACAATGATAGAGTGAGTATGTCTGTTTTGAACGAAAAATTTGAAATAAATCAGATCCGGACTCAGAAATTTTATTTTTTCTGAATTTTTAATATCGAAGCTGAAGCACTTAAAGTAAACAACGGTCAGACGTTCTCACTGGTGCAGACTGCAGACCGCAGTGTTGCCAGAAGCTATAGCTGAAAAGTCCCAGCAACTCTACCAAAAATTCCGGTTTTTCCCGAACACTGTCTATGACGTCACGTAGAAAATGGGACCATAGAACACAAATTTCCCACCTTATTCCCCCCATTATTATTCTGTGGTCTCCACTATCTATGCACACATACCACCTTAAGGGAAAAAAATTAAGAACAGAATGGTAATTTTCGTAACATAACAATTAAATGTGAATTTCCCGGTAATTTTCCAAAAGATTTTTTTCCTGGATAAATCGCCCGAGAAGCGTTCAATTTCCCAAATTCGGGAAAAATCCCGATAATTGGCAACAGTGGCAGAGGGTTACTGGAGCTCTTCACTACAGCGAGAAAACGTAATAGAAAGCCCCGTCACCGTTACCATAGCAACGCAGTCTGCTTGAGCGATCGAGGTGCAAGTTCCGTGACAAACCTCTTCACTCGATGCGTCAAGCGACAAGATATTTATAATGAGTTTCGTGATTCGATAATAATCTCGATAAAAACGTCTCCTGAGTTCTGACATGGAGCTAATGAAACGATTAAATTATTGTATAAATAGTGAATAATGATTATCATCCTCAATGAACATTTTAGGTGACCCTGACCCTAGGAATTTTTAGGTGAAGAGCCACTTCACTCCCTTCACCTGAAAAGCCGCCACTGCGACCGAGGGAGCCCAAATAGGTCGATATTATAAGTTCACTGGATTAAATGAAGATAATGTATTTCACTCACGAATGGTTCTACTTTAGCAGCCAATTTTGGTTTCTTGAATATGTCGGGTCCCAAAGTGCTCAACTTTCTTTTGAAGTCTCTATTTTTCCAGACTTCGTCGTGCGGGCTTAATGTGTCAATATTTCGAAATCATTGTTTGATAAAGAGGCATTCTTTTTTTTTCTTTGGCCTTGTTTTCCTGTACTCCTTCGACACCAGCAGGTTCAAGCAGAAAAGTAACCGAGTCTGCATCTCCTTTACTGTCTACACTATTTACAACATCTGTAGTATTCTCCATTTTGACACAATCTTTCTGAAGGCTAATGCAATTTGATTAATTTGACATAAGAACATAGAGTGCTTTCATGCTTGGACTGAGATGAGTAAAAAAAGAAGGAACAATTTGATATGAGTTCCAACCATAGAGATAGAATAGAGAAGAGACGCTATGACATCCAATTGTGTAAGGGAAAATGGAACACGGGCGGGGCTTAGTTGGCCTACCAATATGGCCGAAAGTTCAGGGTTGAATTAAGTTGCCAGTTTTTTGTTTACGAATTTCACCCAGAAAATACGACGTATCGGGTCTTTAGCAATACTGCTCAAATAAGGTCAATGAATATCAAATAAACAATTTTTCTTCAGGCGATAATATACACATATAGAAAGATATCAGATTACAAAGACATACTAGCAAAAATTTCGAATGCGGATCTGTTCAGTACTCATCCCTACCTGTGATATGTTTTTCCTCGAATTTTCTTCTATATCTGTTCCCTCTCTGCTTGAAGAAAGCCATACAGCACACGATACCATTTTATTATTGTTTATTAAGCTCAAAAAATCTCAATTAACTTGAAAAAGGTACAAAAATCAACTTTTTTAGAAAAAATTCAACGATTGTCAAAATTCGAAGTATAGCAGTAATATGGAGGATCTGATACCAATTTAATTTCATCGATAGCAACTCTATACTATTCGTCTCTATGGTTCCAACAAACAATCAATATATTATGCATTCTGTCATGGTAACCGAGTAACAAATGGTATCTATATTTATATTATACTAGCAAACCAGGCGAACTCCGTTTCGCCACCACATGGCTTCGTTTTATGTGAAATTTCGTTTGGTGATTAAAAGATGAAGAAAAAAAATTTTTTTTCATATTTGAAAAGGAAAACTTTTATTTCATCTCACAACAGTAGGTAATGAATTCATTTCGATTACAAAAATGAAGTGTTATTTAGTTGAACTTCTCTAAGTAAATGAAAGTGAATCCAAAGTAAATACTGAATTGAAGCGTTATACGTGTCCGCAAACTATCCGTTTTTTTTGAAGTGCTCTTGGTAAACCATATTTTTGTTTTTTGGTCTGACGTTAACACAAACAAAGCGGATGGTTTCCCAACTCGTGAACACGCAACGTGTCGGACGTGTCGGATCGATCTAAACCGTTCGTTTATTACATCCGGATTGAGGGGAATACAAATCTGTACCGTTCGTCATAAAAACTGAGCAATCGGACGTCGATTTTTCGCTCGGTCTATTTCGACGGAGCAAAGCGATTTTATACATAGAGTTTTATGTTTTTTATTTTTTTTTTGTTGTATGTTGAGTTTCCTGATCCGACAACCGATAGATTGAAAAATTCTAACAATTTTATTCTTCTGTTTTCATTTATTCATTAAAAACTCAATTAATTCATTAAAATTTTTCAATATAGTTATCGTATATTATCGTATAAATGGGCAGGAGGAGATATTGCTTTCCCGTTTCTTTTTCGTGTAATTAATCAATTAATTGATCAGGATCTTTCATCTTTCGGTACAACTATCGCCGTATTGAACGACCAGAAGGGGATATTGCATTACTCGTTTCTTTTGCATTCAGTGCCTTTGTACTTAATTATTTAATTGAGATTTTTATGGTATTAGTTTTGAAGAGTTTCGAGCTCCTGAGCTGTTCCAGCGCTTGTGCGCAGCCAATGGCAAGCCGTATTTCGAGCTTTTGAGTTACTCAGGAGCACGAAATACTTCAAAACGAATAGGCTATTTATGGAAGAGCTACTAAAAGGGTGAAGGGATGAGCATATTTCCCAAAATAGTGATCTTTGAAATCTCATAATCTATAAAAGTAGAACAGAGCAGTATGTTCTGTGGCAGATGCTCTGTACCGTTCGTTTATTTCTAGATATTTCAGATTTATCTGTACGATCTGTGGTCACGTGAAAAAAAAATCCGTCCGCTCGCGGAGGTCAATGCCGAACGCCCCTATTGGTTATTGATGTTCATAGATATTTGATCTATTCCTGGGTTGACTACACTACAAACCCTGTATATACTCAGAGCGTCTATTGAACATTTATAAGGAAAGTGATACAAATGTTCGTGTTATGAAGTAGAAAATTACAGTATTTGACATTTTTATGGAAAGACCCCGTATAAATCCAACCACCATCGATAGTAAATCATTTGAAATTCAAAAACTTCTTCGTTTCTATTGAAATGTCCCTGTAATATGCAGAAATTCAAAACATTCGGATGTTTATAGGAGCACCCCGTATGAATCCAAAGCATACTATCTATATTTAAAATCCACCTCCTATAACAAATCACTCGAAATTCAAAAGCCCCGTTCATAAAAAAGCTTTCTGTGATAACGTAGAAATGTGAATAATTGATAGATTTATAGAAAACACCCTGTATATATATCTAAAACGTACCTATATAAAACATGCACATGATATAGCTATTATTACAACTAGGAAAATATGAATACTATATTTCCCGAGGTTGTCCTAGTTACATCCCGAGGGCGAAGCCCGAGGGATGTATGTATGAGGCAACCGTGGGAAATGTATTCATATTTCCCGTGTTGTAATCAATAGTTTTTTCTGATCGATACAATATCGTTCTTGAAATGGAAAAATTAATATTATATTGTAAATTATTGATTCAATTGGATTTTTAACGTTGCTATGGGCTGTGTTTGTGAGAATCATGGTTGACTGGTTTTATTTTGACGTCTTGTCAGAAATAAAATCATTAAAATAATGTCGAACTACGTCGAAACTCAAGCGGCGAAAGCCCGTGAATTTTTGATTCCGGCCAAATCTAAAGCTGCTCATAGTAAGAGTAGTAAGAGTATGAAGGCTTTCGAGAGTTGGAAAAGAAAAAGTTTGGTGGACGGTGTCAGCGAAAATATTTTGCTAGCATATTATTTTGAAGATTTGGTATGTTGCTCTGATTCTTGTTCTTTTCAATGTATGATTAATTCCTTCGATCTCCTGTTGCAGGAATATTCACCAAACACGTTATGGCCAAAATTATCTATGTTAATTGTTAAGATCCATGCTTGAAGGAAGAAACGAATGTCAAATTATTCGAAGAAGTGGAAGTATTTGTTAAGAACAAAAATAAAGGATCCGTTCCCAAAAAATCAGCAGTGTTGTCCCGGGAGCAGATCAAGATTTTTGATAGAAGCTCCAAATGACTTTTTTCTGATGTATAAGGTTGCATAATATACTATTTTGAGTAAATATGACTTGACGTTTCATATTTCCCTTGGGATATAGAGTGTGTTATGACATATGGTAACTAAGGCGATATTGCTCATTATTGATTCGATCAGAAAAAAATAAGTATTAAGCCTTTTCTTGAAAGAAAGGCTTTCATAAAAAAGCTAGGGATATTTGGAAACCATGAAATCTCCATAATGGGATAAAATAAAAACATAAATAATGTCACTTTATTCAGTTCTAGCTTTCAACAAAGTTTGGTTTACCCGTAAATGTACAACCTGATCTCTGAATGATCTGAGTAGCAGCCCAAATACCACATTTGATACAGACATCAAGATTTTTTCCTTGAATGTACTGAGATAAGAAACCACCTGCGAATGCATCTCCAGCTCCATGGTATCGATGATACATTCTTCAGGAAGAGAAACGACGGGGAACACAAATGCTGAAGGACTTCACTGAAACAAATAGAAAATAAAACAGGGTTAACTGATATAGGACAAAACTAGTAATTATTGTTGGAATCATAATAAAACAGGAGGAAATATGGATCACAATTCATAATATTTTTCTGGTATAATAAGTAGTTCTGTCGTAGAGAAACTTCATTTGATCTTGATTTTTTAAAATTAACTGAAAAATGCAAGATAAAATTAAAACGATTATAATAATAGATGCTGAATGAAGTCTATGTTATGTAGACCGTTAGAAAATAACAATTGATTCGTGTGCATGTTCTTTTCATCTTGAGAGTCATTGTTCAGGCTCTTAATTGATGGCACATTTCCCTGGCTTGCTGAATAAGATGAAACCTGAAATAATATCAATAGTCAAAGGAATTCTCAATAATGAAAATTAGGGATAAAGTTTACCTTTAAGTAGCAAAGTCATTGCCCATTTTCATATCAACATCGAAAATGAAATAATTTCATCTAACGGAAATGCGTACAACAATCTCCTCTTTCTTGAGTTTTAATTGAGAATCCCATTATTTCAAGCTCTTAATAACGTTTAAAATAGGTAAAAACCGTAATGTTTTCAAAAGTCAAGCTGACATCTGACGAAAATGTAAACAGAATCGTCTGTCAAATTTGAAAATCCCTACTGCTCTCTGATTGGTTCAAAATCCGCTCCATTTAGCATATATTCCGTAAATCAACTTGGTGGTTTGGTTGGTAAATTCTGTTCCGTAAATATAAAATTCTCGGTTGGTTTCTGCGAAACGTTTATTTACGGAATCCGGGGTTACGGTTACAGAAAAGCGGTAATATTCAGGAACCAGAACAACCAAGGATTTTCTTCGGTTTCTTTGGTTTGTTATTGTTTTTTTTTGGGATTTAGGTTTTGATGAATATCATGGGTTATTTCAGAGTTGAATCGTTGTGCTTGCTGTGATTTTTATGTTCTGTGCTGTGAATTAGACTGAATATTTTTTTCATTGTATGTCGTGTCGATTTATTTTCAGATTTTTTTGTTTCGTTAACTTCAGATTTTTAGCATTTTTCCGATGTATTTCTTCCTTGTAAATATGTTGTATTAAATATATATATTTATCAATGCATTTTTTCTCATTACAAAAGAAAATATTCGTAAGTACCCTATTTTTTAATTGCAAATATCAAAATAATAAACTGACAATATTTACTTCATGGTGAAACAAGCAGGATAAAATGTACTTTAAGTACTTTTCAATTTTTTAGTGGGAACAAATATGGTTGAATGATAATTTTTTGTTTTGTATACCCAAATGATTCCTTCTTCTGTTGATCATCATTTTCATCTTCCAGTTCCTGTGGACTAAGTTCTAAATGAATAAAATTATTTTGAAGTTGAACCTAACCTAAATAATAGTCAGACAGCAACCGAAATACGTTCCGTAATAAACTTCAACCAACAAACAAGAGATGACCGCTGTCAAAATATTATCGACCGGTCTGGTTTCATCGGTTGATTTACGGAATATAAGCTAAGATCATGGAGGTATAGGTATCCTATACCTCCATGAACAAGGCGGATAGCACAGAACATAAAATATAAGAAGTGCTATCCACAGAACATAAAATATATAGCAAGGTTATGGCTAAATGACAGATCATTTTGCTCAGTGAACTCTAAAATAACTGGAACGGTTTCGCGATACAGCAAAAGTGAGGAAGACTGAAATGGAGAAATTGCGTCAATCCATCTCACTCTGACCGTGTCACTGCGTGCACGTTTGACAACTGACAGCATATCGGAGGTATAAACAATCCCGCTTTTCCTATGAAGAGAGAGATGGATTGACGCAATTTCTCCATTCAACGCGACACACTTTCTGTCGAACTTTAGTACCTACGACGCCGTTCCAGTTATTCTAGAGTTCACTGTATTTGCTGCTTTCCACTCACGGAGGTGAGTCGCCCCGGGACTATTGGCGATTCCAGCTAACGTTGAGGGCGCTGAAGAATGTAAACAGATACTTGTTTCTTAGTTCGGTGTTTAGCCGCTAGGGTATTTTTAAATGCTTTGTTTTGGATATTTATAAATTAATATTTCGTTTGGAGTGATTTATTGGATATTAAAGTGGTGAATTGAAGGACTTCGAGTGAGGTATTGAACCATTAATTGTGCTGTGTCCAGCTTAATCCATCAGGGTAAACAAATCAGTTTTTTAAATTTACTCAATTAATTCGAAAATTAGCTAAAATGAAAACTATTTGAGTTTGACCACCGTCTTCTTTTTTGTTTCAGGGTAGATCTTCAGAAATTGGATAAGTAATCAGGAACAGATGTTGAGTGCTATTAGAAATCTCAGAAGAAACAAATTCAGAAAGATTACAAGGCCTGCCCGATAAGATATATGAAAATGCTTCAAATCTAAATTCCGAAATAATTCTCGGGTGTCTGAAGCAGAGCACTCAGTAAACATAAGTAGGTATCTCATCGTTGGTCACAAAACCTGACTGTTGATATTTTTAATATAAAATAGGAAAGGATGGAGAGCACTACCTGTGGTTGCCAATAAAGAATGCGATGACTCAGCACACCTTTTAGATGTGATCAACTTTTGCTAAGGACTTGATCGAGAGTATAAACATTTAATTACATTTATAAGAGATACATGTAATTGTGGTAATCAATAAAGGATTGCATTTACTTTCCTGAATAATTTAATATTCACATATAGAACATCACAGATATTACTATATCGAAAACAATGTGTCGTCAGCTTACTGCCAAAAACAGATAAGTAACATTTTGTTAGTTTTATGCACTCAACTTATTTGAGCTATTCAGTTTTCAGCAAAAAAAATTATTTCCGAAACAAGGCTTCAAGATTTAGTACTTTTCAGTTGTACAACAGTATCTGGTTTATGCAGTACTTTTATATATCGAATATGGTTGGGAAAATGCACTTATCGCAAAAATGGTAAAAATGTACTTAGCTTGTTTCGGCAGTAAACTGACGATGTATGAGTACAAATATAGGCTAAAATTTGAAATGTGAGAAAACAACTTGCTACAGAGAAACGGTGATTGATAGTTAACACCTGAAAAACAATCATCATAAATTGCATATTGATAGCGCATGCACAGCAGATTGTTCTTCTTCAGTCAAATCAGAAATTTCTTCCCTCTTTCTTCTACAAGTAGTTGATTGAGGGATTAAATGGTTTTTAGGGTATTCCTCAATTTTTATTCAGCCTCGATTTCTTGTGAATATTTACTTAGCGTTAAATTTTGAGATGGAACAGCAGTAGCTTTTAGCTTAAGAGATTTCATTTACTCAAGTGTTGAACCTGAAAAAAATGGATTAATCATTATAATATTTCACACAATTAATTCACAACAGACCTGTGGCCAAATATCACTCTCTCGAAACTGACGGGAGCACAAAACACATGCTTTTGAAACAGCTTTTCCCATCCTCAGTCATCTCACCCAGGTTCTTGTCTGTCAATTTGTATTACTCCAAGGATATCAGTTATATG